>CM012443.1:25835644-25970668 GCA_003999625.1 Oryzias javanicus
TACCTGCGACGTGTGCGAGCAGGAATCCGAAGACGCTGCCATCTTTCGACGACGTAAAATTAACGTAGAACGTGATCGGTCAGACGTCTCAGTCACGTAATCACAAATCAGTTAGTTCATTTATGCAACCACTGAGCTGTACTGGTTTTTAAAGTTATCAATTGATCATTATTTCTACGTAATGCATATAAATTAATAAAAAAAAAATTGTAAACAAACATTAATGAATGTGTTTTATCTTGTGAGTAGGATATTTCTGTATCTTGAAAGCTATAAATGTATATTACATTACAGTTTCATGCCTTTTCATATTATATAGGCCTATTACTTCTTTTATCACTGTTTAGTTGTCTGACATGTGTCATACAAATGTTAATTAAATCTATCAATTTATTTGCAGTCTTTATAGAGAGCCTTTTACATTATTACACTGTTAGACCATAACAAACTAAATGAAAAACTATATTTCCTTGTCTCAATTTTCACCGATTTGGTGTGGAGGGGTGTTGTGGTTTGGGGCTTTCCTTTATTGGTTTTGGTATTGTTGTTTCTGTCTGTTTGTTCTTGCAGAGTGGCGTGGGGCAGGAGGCGTGGCCTTCCCTACCTGATGGCCATGCACACCTGCATCCCATCTTAATCTATGATCCTCTCCTGATTCCAGTGAAGCTCCCATCAGCCTAGCTCCCTGCCTCCGCCACCAGTCTGCTTCCTTTTGTTTGTTTTGTTGCTCTGGACGATTAAAACATTCACTCCTACCTATCTTTCTGGCCCTACTGTGGGATCTGTCCACACACCCCACGACAAGGGGTTAATTCTGGGAAAATATAAACAAACTGTTGTTGCTTTAAATGGAAAAATAAAAATAAAAAAACAAACTTCAAATACAAAATGTTTTAATGAAATGAATACATCCAGTGCAAAAATTATTCACACACAAATGACAATAAAAATGAATAAAAACTATATACAACAATATCTTTATATTTACGAGGTTTATGAATAAAATACAGCAGTACAAACTGCTATACTTATTGTGGAGGAGGAGGAGGAGGAGGAGTAGTTCTGCTTTCATCATGCTGGCGCTGCTCCGCCAACCACTCATCCAAAGATTGTCCATTTGAAGCCTTTGAGCAGAATGTGGCATTTCTGTACCGACTATGGCCATACTCTTTTGTTTTGGGCTGTCCACATTTGCTGCACGTGTTAAAATCAACTGCCCGCATGTATTTTCTTTTGTGAACGCCACTGTCTTCCTCCAAGGTCCGTCTTCGCCTATTTCTCTGTGTGTAGCGTGACACAGGGGCAGCGGTTGAAGGTGGTTTAGCAGCAGGTGGAATGATGCTTGCTGTGGACGTTGTGGCTCCAGAAACAGCAAAAGCAGTAGGCACGGGCATCACAGTAGGCATGGGCATCACAGTCGGTACGGGCATCACAGTCGGTACGGGCATCACAGTAGGCATCATAGCAGGTACCACAGTCATCCTTGGATTTATAATTATTGATCCTAGCAACGACCCAGGTGCTAAAACAGGATATAACATCCTTGGCCCACTGGTAGCAGGTGCGATGGGGCATTTTCTAGGGGCAGCAGGTGCAGCAGCAGAAGCAGCAGCAGAAGCTGCAGCAGCAGGACGGCGACCTGGTCGAAGAACTGGAGCCTGTCCTTCCTTGTTTGGAGGAAGAGAAAATTGAAATTTTGGCCCAGATGTCGATGGTGCCTCCTCCATCTTTTCTCTTGGAGACGGAAGTTGTGAGTCAGCCACAGCAACTGGATCAGGCGGAGTCAGTCCCTGAGTGAGAACACTCATTTCTTGGTTTTTCTGCCGCCGTTGAAACCTGAAAATTTAGCAACAGTATTATATTAATATTTTTTTAAAAATTCAGTGAAATTAATGAAAATAAATTGTCTTTCTTACCACTGAATGAGTGTCCTCTGGTTGAGCTCAAACAGCTGGATGGTTGTTGCATCCATCAGCCTGGGACTGCTCAGAACAACATCCCTGATGTGGTGGTAATCCGTGAGGATTTTGGACCACCTTGGAGTGTTGACTCCAGCCTTCTTAGTTGGAGTCTTGTGTGTAGCACAGAGCTTTACACAGATAGCCTCAACTAAGCGACTGGTGCTAGGCCACTGAGCTGGACCCCCAGGATGTCCAATTAAGCACCTTTTCACACTTTCCACTCCTGGTGTCACCCCGGAACGTTTTGGCGCCTTAAAGCGGCCATGTGTCAGCTGAGGCTGGTGACGAGGCTGGTAAATGACCCGCTTTTTGTCAAAATCTGGGAGGGCTGTCCAAAGTCGAATGGCCTCTGTTACTTGTGGCTCTGTGAGATAAGAAGCTTCACGAAGTCCAACAAGGTAAGAAGCCAGATCCTGAACTTTGTCCCAGCCAGCAATCCCATCAGGTCCAACGACAGCTGCCTAACGAATCCAAATGAAAGGCAAATTAATGTTAGGAATAAAAAATATGCTGAATAAGATGAGACTTAAATTAAAGGAAGGTTTTTTTTAAATGTCTTACCTCTGCCTCACTACAAGGACTGCTTTCAGTGTGACTGGGTGACACCGGCACAGAGGAAAGGTGCTGTCCTGAAGATGCATCTGGTGATGCTGAGAGCAGAGGAGGAGCTGAAGATGAGGGGCTGGTGACAGCATCATGGTGGGGGTCACATAAGACAGGAACAGTGATGTCCTCCACGGTGTCTTCCTCAAACCCCTCATCCTGCAGGTCTTTGTCGCTGACACTCTCCACCAGCCTGTCCTCCTCTTCTGGGGTCTGGAGCATGGGGGTAAGGGTTTTGCCAGTCTGGCTGTACAGGTATTCAATACCCAGAAATTCACCTACACAAATAAAAACAAACACAAGAGCCGTTAACTACACGACACGACATTAAGAGCCAAATAGATAAATCACAAAATAACAAATAACAAAACTTTTCTTACCCGTGTATGCTCCAGGAGGACGATAATGCTCATCCCAGGGCCTCCCTAGAACCGCCTGGCTGAGCTGGTCGACAGCCTCTCTCATGGCGCTCCCAAATAACCGGATGGAGGAATTTCCTTTTACAGCATCTTCCATCCGATCGTCATTCCAGCGCATCAATCCCTCAAGGAGGTTATGCTTGAACATGTGCGTCACTGGCACTGCGTTCCTGAATTAAACAGATAATGCTTTATATGAACCAAATGTGTAAGGAAATGGAAGCAGATAGTGTTTAAAATATTTAAAAAAGGGGGGGGAGTTAGGACTTCAGATGCTCAGTGCACGTTACCTGGTATGAAACGGTTCAGATGGAGGTGAAATGACTCCAAGGAGGTGGATCCACGGGCACACCTGTAGCAGCACAGCTCCACGCCCCCTTTCTTCAGCGATCCTGTCTTCAGGTACAGAGGAAAGTTCTCTGGGTCTTGGATGCACAGCAGGTGGCTTTGCTGCTCCTTCCAAATCTGTTGGATCCTGTCATGATCCAAGAGCGGAACTCCAAGTGTGTCTTTTCCATCCGCACTGTCAAACTTCTGGATCAGTTCTCCAATTAACCTTGCAGTCCTCTCCACCCCCCTGGTCCTCCTCCGACAGTGGAGTGCGAGCTCCCTACGAGAAATCTGAGCGCTGACCGTCTTTTAGAGACATGACCACCTTTCTTTGTAGCCAGCTCAGCCTCCTTTGGCGCGGCGAAGAGCAGCCACATCTTCAGGATCCCACTCAAAAATGCATGCGGACAGGCGCGCCATGAAGACCCCATAGAGTTGGATGAGCCTCTGTTGTGACACCTGCAGCAAATCTTCGCATAAAATGCCAAATGTCCAGGCGCACTTCAAGCTCCTCCCACTCTGAAAACAGAGTCTTCACCATAGACTGGCCGTGTCGACTGCAACTCGTTCTGTCCACAATACATGAGCTTTGGGGGGGCTTCTCCTGCGTCCCTGTAGCGCTTCATCAGGCCAGCTGCCATGGCGTCCAGTCCATGCCCCTCAGCAGCAGTCAGCACGGAGACAAGAACTTGGCCATGTTCGTTGCCCACATTTGTGACCATGCAGCCGTGCCTGAAGCAGCACCTGCCAGTTTCTTTGTGACCTAATAACAAAAAAAAGGGTACAATTGTTGGTTATTATTTATTTGCAAAAATATTCATATCAGTCAATTTTCTTCTTAAAATACCTTTGTGGAGTCCATCTTCAAAACACATCAAAAAACAGATGTGATTTTGGACTTGACTTCCTCTAGGCGACCCAAAACATCCCTTGCATAAAAAGCTAACAGCCACTTAGGCTTAGGCAAGGCAGGCATTGCGGGGGGCTCGGCAAACATTGGTCGCTGAAGAGAGGAGGACCTAGTGAATGGTTCACAGACTGTTAAGTACTGTAAAACACGCTGTGTCCATGCCTCACTGTGCTGCTCCAACAACTTTTTATAGAGTTGTGTCACGCTATTGCCAAGAGTCCTCTCCCTCATCATCCTCAGCACCCGCTTGTCACATGAGTATCTAAGGAAACAATAGTAGAGGCATGCAAATGTTAAGTTAGCAACAACAACAAAAAAGGAAAACACAAAGTCACCTTATAATAAAAGCCTCATTCTGAATTACCTGTATGTCAGCAGAGCTGGGAAATAGCTGCGATGTCCCATGTCCAACTGCCCGAGTATGTCCTCGGACCAGGATGGGTACTTTTTTTTGCAGCGTTTACACTCCAGGTACTCAGTGGCGAGGTCATACCATCCATCAATGTCCAGGACTTTACGAACAGTCTGATAAAGTCCTGCCGCTGTTAGTCTATGCTGACTACATTGTAGGTTGACGCAGACAAAAGGAAATGACCACATTTTATGTGGCATCCACAAGAACAGGGGCGGCAAAAATAGATATCCGCTGAAGCAGGGGGCTGAGTGTTCATCAAAGCAGGCTGAGGAGGATGCCACCACAGCTTTAATTGTGACACAAGTTCTGGCTTTCCGGTTCGTGGGTTGGTCTTGAACAGCGTCCTTCCAATCCACTCCTGTTGGAAATGTGGGAGCTGTTGCTTCCAGTGAGATGGAAGCTCTGGTGCTGACTTTGCTGCTGCCACAGGTGGAGTAGGACCAGCACAGGCCTCTGAGGGAACATGGACAAACAGAAGAATGACTCATTCAGCTGATTTTTCAGAAAGTTCAGTTTCATAACTTTTCCATCTGTGTAAAAAATAACATACCTGCACTTAGCTGTGCTTCACATTGCGTAGCAGCAAGAACCAGCTCCTCGTCATCAACATCTTCAGCAGAGGGAATGGAAGTGTCTAGAATGAATTGTAAACTTATTATTGGAATCAATACAGAAAGTCAAATTTGTGAAAATAGAGCTTACTTACCAGCAGTAAAAGCTGTCTCTGGGTCGAGAGTTTGGCTGGAGTTTTTCCTCCTCTGGGAGGAGGCAGCAGAGGATCTAAACAACAGCAAATGGAGATGTTTACCATAATGTTAAATCTATGCTTATAGTGAAATTTCTCTGAGAATAAATAAGTATGCACTAATACTCACGGTGCTTAACTGGTGATATGAGCTTTTTGACAAGCTGGGAAGTAGGGATATTTTTGCCAAGACCTAATAGTGCCTTTACTGTAGCAGTCTGCTGGACACCAGTTCGGATCTGGGAGGATGAAGGGGTAGTGGTAGTGGAGGGTGTAGCTGCAGAGGATGATGCAGTTGCGCTGGAGGATGCAGCTGGAGGGGGAGTGGTTTGAGATGCTGCCTGTCTTTGCATGACGTAGGCCTTGAAAATTGCCATATTTGTGTTGGGTCTGGCATCTGCCTTAACCAAGTACTTGATAAGGGCTTGGGCCTCCTTGCTCTTGTCCTCATAAACCTCCTTCATGGACCGACCCTTGAAATCCCCAAACTCGATCATCATGCAGCCCTGGTCTCCAGTTGCACGGGCTTCTGCTAGCATTCGCTGCTTCCTCTGGTACTTCTCACCTTCTTCTCTCATCTCTCTAATTTGAGAAGTGTACTGGAGGAACAGTTGTTTGTTTTTTCCGATAATGGGGAAGTATGTGCTGCCTCATCGGAGATGCTGAGCATTAAATAGACAGCGTATCGCAGAGAGTTCTCCAGGAGCCATCTAAATCGTTGCCCGTAGTATTGTCCAAACTGGAGTTTGCAGTGAGCCAAGACTAAAAACTGGTCACTGGCGTCACCTCCATTTGTGCTTACAAATGTGCGGGCCTCTGTCAGGACCTCCTCCTTTGGTTGGGCCCGTCCAGTCACCACATTTTCAAGGCGTTTAGCCTCTGCTGTTGGTCCCAGAAGGAGCCGGGTTGATGTTGCCGATTGGCGACGAAAAACAGGGTATGCATACATTTTCTGCAAAGAAAATCCAAAAGCCAATATTATATAACATGTTACGTGAGTGGCAATAATTATAATAACCATAATTATGTGGTAATAAACACTGCTATGACCTAATATAAGCCCCATGTTGAGTTTTCTAAAAAGTAAATTATTCCCATATTACAAACATATTGAATGTAGTTTTGAAGGTTTAAGGTGTGTCAGAGAACTAAGGTGAGTGTAGACATTCCCCCCCCCCCCACACACACACACACACAGTTGTTTACTTCTAAGCTATTCAGTCCACTTTTTTGGCGCCAGTAAGCACTTCCTGTTTACAATGCCATGGGGGGAGGGATCACTCTCTGTTTACGGCTAAACCACGTCTCTGCCGTTCATTTTACTTTTAACAAAACGAAAACGAATCGAATTATTTGATATATTTACAGTTCCTTCATAGACAGAATTAACTATTAGTTAAGCTATACACTCATTATTTACTACAATATTTGTAGCGTTTGTATTACTAATGTTTTTGTCGATGCTAGAAACTCGCGCAAATTTTCATCATTAAAATATATTGGAAGATCTACAGTTAAATCGATACTTTTATAGCAGTACCACATGTTTCGATGGCTTTTATAACGTATCCGATCACATCTGTCGCGACATTTGTTTTGTGCAGCATCAGGCTGAAGATTGTGAGCGCGTTAATCGTGGGGAGGCCACGAAAACGATGTCCCCCTTCTCTAACAAATATTGACCAAATAAAGACAAATAGTGTGTAATAAAGAAAGAAAGAAACAAACAAGTTTACCGGTTCGGAGGACGGGTCCGATGGCGGCCGGAGACCGCTCAAACTTAAGCACAAGCACTGAAGCGGTTGTCCAGAAATGCTAGCACGGAAATGCTAGCACCGAAAAACAAACGCTAAAAAGCGATCCGGCAAAGTTCGTGATTTAGATCCCAGTAAAAACGCGAACTGCTCAAAAACAAGTCCCAGGAGCAAACTGTAAGAGTGAAGAAACTGTACCAATAACACGGTTATTTAAGGAAAAAGATCCGGAAGCTAGCGCGGTAATACGATTGGTCAAAGGTTTTAGGGGCGGGCCTGTGGGGGTCAAACTCGCAAACGTTATTAGACAAAAGTAAGCCACAGCCCCCCCCGTTTTGGTAGAAAGTAAGCCATAGCTCCTCCCCATCAGGAGGACTGCAACGTTTGATTGGTTAGTGGGCTTACTTTTCGGCACAAATAGTCGGCGCTAGCAGGCGCAAGCGAGAGGTAGAGGGGTCGATACCCTCATTCTCCACAACCCATATGCCAGTGGTCTATGGAAAAGCCAAGGCAATTGCAAAGTCTCCATTCGTGCATCAATACACATTTCTATGAGATTGTCTGCCTTTTCTTAGGATGAAACAATCGTTCAGCTTGCCAACACCAACTGCAGTTTTTGTTACAATCTTGTAATTGAAACTTCGCAAGCACTTGCACAATTTGAGATTTAGTGGAGAAAAACTTAAAACAACTCTCTTTAGATATGCAACAGCAAATGACAGTTGACTCATTACTTGACAAAAGCGTCATACATTTGGCCTATCAACTGAAACTTGTAGGGGAATTAGCTCAAATGGTAGAGCGCTCGCTTAGCATGTGAGAGGTAGAGGGGTCGATACCCTCATTCTCCAACATCGGTAGTGCATACTTTGGCTAACGAGTATCAAATCATTTCCAAAATGAAACTTGCCATTTTCACTTTGTTGCTTAGCTGTTGAAGAGGCCCTGTTAACCAATAGGTGTCCTCATGCTTTTATCCAAAACCTTTTTTCCAGTTGATATTCTTAACGTTCTTCCAATGGAAACATACAAAGAATTTGTACAACATTGAGAGGCTTTTCTTTTCTCAACCGTGTCATAAGGAACACATTAAAAACTTGAGATGTCAGCCTAAACGATGAGGATGAGATTCAAACCCATGCGTGCAAAGCACAATGGATTAGCAGTCCATCTCCTTAACCACTCGGACACCTCATCTTGCCATATGGAGCACACGATGCATGACAAGCCTAGTGTCATATGTAATGAAAAGTGTGCGACGTGTTGAGGTAGCTAGTTTATTTTAACTACACAACCAGGATGGTCATGTTTAGATGGAACAACAAAAAACAAAGTAAAACGAGACAACAAACAGCACTGTGATGTTCTGCAACAAAGGTTAGCAGGAGTTTGGATCCTGGTGAAAATCCTGGCTGAAAATACACTGGAGAAGTAGGGGAATTAGCTCAAATGGTAGAGCGCTCGCTTAGCATGTGAGAGGTAGAGGGGTCGATACCCTCATTCTCCAACATCGGTAGTGCATACTTTGGCTAACGAGTATCAAATCATTTGCCCAAGAATGAAACTTGCCATTTTCACTTTGTTGCCTAGCTGTTGAAGAAGCCCTGTTAACCAATAGGTGTCCTCATGCTTTTATCCAAAACCTTTTTTCCAGTTGATATTCTTAACGTTCTTCCAATGGAAACATACAAACAATTTGTACGACATTGAGAGGCTTTTCATTTTCTCAACCGTGTCATAAGTGGAACACATTAAAAAACTTGAGATGTCAGCCTAAACGATGAGGATGGGATTCGAACCCATGCGTGCAAAGCACAATGGATTAGCAGTCCATCTCCTTAACCACTCGGACACCTCATCTTGCCATATGGACCACACGATGCATGACAAGCCTAGTCTCATATGTAATGAAAAGTGTGCGACGTGTTGAGGTAGCTAGTTCATTTCAAATACTCAACCAGGATGGTCATGTTTAGATGGAACAACAAAAAACAAAGTAAAACGAGACAACAAACAGCACTGTGATGTTCTGCAACAAAGGTTAGCAGGAGTTTGGATCCTGGCGAAAATCCTGGCTGAAGATACACTGGAGAAGTAGGGGAATTAGCTCAAATGGTAGAGCGCTCGCTTAGCATGTGAGAGGTAGAGGGGTCGATACCCTCATTCTCCAACATCGGTAGTGCATACTTTGGCTAACGAGTATCAAATCATTTGCCCAAGAATAAAACTTGCCATTTTCACTTTGTTGCTTAGCTGTTGAAGAAGCCCTGTTAACCAATAGGTGTCCTCATGCTTTTATCCAAAACCTTTTTTCCAGTTGATATTCTTAACGTTCTTCCAATGGAAACATACAAACTATTTGTACGACATTGAGAGGCTTTTCATTTTCTCAACCGTGTCATAAGTGGAACACATTAAAAAACTTGAGATGTCAGCCTAAACGATGAGGATGGGATTCGAACCCATGCGTGCAAAGCACAATGGATTAGCAGTCCATCTCCTTAACCACTCGGACACCTCATCTTGCCTTATGGACCACACGATGCATGACAAGCCTAGTGTCATATGTAATGAAAAGTGTGCGACGTGTTGAGGTAGCTAGTTCATTTCAAATACTCAACCAGGATGGTCATGTTTAGATGGAACAACAAAAAACAAAGTTAAAACGAGACAACAAACAGCACTTATGTTCTGCAACAAAGGTTAGCAGGAGTTGGATCCTGGCGAAAATCCTGGCTGAAGATACACTGGAGAAGTAGGGGAATTAGCTCAAATGGTAGAGCGCTCGCTTAGCATGTGAGAGGTAGAGGGGTCGATACCCTCATTCTCCAACATCGGTAGTGCATACTTTGGCTAACGAGTATCAAATCATTTGCCCAAGAATGAAACTTGCCATTTTCACTTTGTTGCTTAGCTGTTGAAGAGGCCCTGTTAACCAATAGGTGTCCTCATGCTTTTATCCAAAACCTTTTTTCCAGTTGATATTCTTAACGTTCTTCCAATGGAAACATACAAACAATTTGTACGACATTGAGAGGCTTTTCATTTTCTCAACCGTGTCATAAGTGGAACACATTAAAAACTTGAGATGTCAGCCTAAACGATGAGGATGGGATTCGAACCCATGCGTGCAAAGCACAATGGATTAGCAGTCCATCTCCTTAACCACTCGGACACCTCATCTTGCCATATGGACCACACGATGCATGACAAGCCTAGTGTCATATGTAATGAAAAGTGTGCGACGTGTTGAGGTAGCTAGTTCATTTCAAATACTCAACCAGGATGGTCATGTTTAGATGGAACAAAAAAACAAAGTAAAACGAGACAACAAACAGCACTGTGATGTTCTGCAACAAAGGTTAGCAGGAGTTTGGATCCTGGCGAAAATCCTGGCTGAAGATACACTGGAGAAGTAGGGGAATTAGCTCAAATGGTAGAGCGCTCGCTTTGCATGCGAGAGGTAGAGGGGTCGATACCCTCATTCTCCACAACCCATATGCCAGTGGTCTATGGAAAAGCCAAGGCAATTGCAAAATCTCCATTCGTGCATCAATACACATTTCTATGAGATTGTCTGCCTTTTCTTAGGGTGAAACAATCGTTCAGCTTGCCAACACCCACTGCAGTTTTTGTTACAATCTTGTAACTGAAACTTCGCAAGCACTTGCACAATTTGAGATTTAGTGGAGAAAAACTTAAAACAACTCTCTTTAGATATGCAACAGCAAATGACAGTTGACTCATTACTTGACAAAAGCGTCATACATTTGGCCTATCAACTGAAACTTGTAGGGGAATTAGCTCAAATGGTAGAGCGCTCGCTTAGCATGTGAGAGGTAGAGGGGTCGATACCCTCATTCTCCAACATCGGTAGTGCATACTTTGGCTAACGAGTATCAAATCATTTGCCCAAGAATGAAACTTGCCATTTTCACTTTGTTGCTTAGCTGTTGAAGAGGCCCTGTTAACCAATAGGTGTCCTCATGCTTTTATCCAAAACCTTTTTTCCAGTTGATATTCTTAACGTTCTTCCAATGGAAACATACAAAGAATTTGTACAACATTGAGAGGCTTTTCTTTTTCTCAACCGTGTCATAAGTGGAACACATTAAAAAACTTGAGATGTCAGCCTAAACGATGAGGATGGGATTCGAACCCATGCGTGCAAAGCACAATGGATTAGCAGTCCATCTCCTTAACCACTCGGACACCTCATCTTGCCATATGGACCACACGATGCATGACAAGCCTAGTGTCATATGTAATGAAAAGTGTGCGACGTGTTGAGGTAGCTAGTTCATTTCAAATACTCAACCAGGATGGTCATGTTTAGATGGAACAACAAAAAACAAAGTAAAACGAGACAACAAACAGCACTGTGATGTTCTGCAACAAAGGTTAGCAGGAGTTTGGATCCTGGCGAAAATCCTGGCTGAAGATACACTGGAGAAGTAGGGGAATTAGCTCAAATGGTAGAGCGCTCGCTTTGCATGCGAGAGGTAGAGGGGTCGATACCCTCATTCTCCACAACCCATATGCCAGTGGTCTATGGAAAAGCCAAGGCAATTGCAAAGTCTCCATTCGTGCATCAATACACATTTCTATGAGATTGTCTGCCTTTTCTTAGGGTGAAACAATCGTTCAGCTTGCCAACACCCACTGCAGTTTTTGTTACAATCTTGTAACTGAAACTTCGCAAGCACTTGCACAATTTGAGATTTAGTGGAGAAAAACTTAAAACAACTCTCTTTAGATATGCAACAGCAAATGACAGTTGACTCATTACTTGACAAAAGCGTCATACATTTGGCCTATCAACTGAAACTTGTAGGGAATTAGCTCAAATGGTAGAGCGCTCGCTTAGCATGTGAGAGGTAGAGGGTCGATACCCTCATTCTCCAACATCGGTAGTGCATACTTTGGCTAACGAGTATCAAATCATTTGCCCAAGAATGAAACTTGCCATTTTCACTTTGTTGCTTAGCTGTTGAAGAGGCCCTGTTAACCAATAGGTGTCCTCATGCTTTTATCCAAAACCTTTTTTCCAGTTGATATTCTTAACGTTCTTCCAATGGAAACATACAAACAATTTGTACGACATTGAGAGGCTTTTCATTTTCTCAACGTGTCATAAGTGAACACATTAAAAACTTGAGATGTCAGCCTAAACGATGAGGATGGGATTCGAACCCATGCGGTGCAAGAGCACAATGGATTAGCAGTCCATCTCCTTAACCACTCGGACACTCTCATCTTGCCATATGGAGCACACGATGCATGACAAGCCTAAGTGTCATATGTAATGAAAAGTGTGCGACGTGTTGAGGTAGCTAGTTCATTTCAAATACTCAACCAGGATGGTCATGTTTAGATGGAACAACAAAAAACAAAGTAAAACGAGACAACAAACAGCACTGTGATGTTCTGCAACAAAGGTTAGCAGGAGTTTGGATCCTGGCGAAAATCCTGGCTGAAGATACACTGGGAGAAGTAGGGGAATTAGCTCAAATGGTAGAGCGCTCGCTTTGCATGCGAGAGGTAGAGGGGTCGATACCCTCATTCTCCACAACCATATGCCAGTGTCTATGGAAAAGCCAAGGCAATTGCAAAGTCTCCATTCGTGCATCCAATACACATTTCTATGAGATTGTCTGCCTTTTCTTAGGGTGAAACAATCGTTCAGCTTGCCAACACCCACTGCAGTTTTTGTTACAATCTTGTAACTGAAACTTCGCAAGCACTTGCACAATTTGAGATTTAGTGGAGAAAAACTTAAAACAACTCTCTTTAGATATGCAACAGCAAATGACAGTTGACTCATTACTTGACAAAAGCGTCATTACATTTGGCCTATCAACTGAAACTTGTAGGGGAATTAGCTCAAATGGTAGAGCGCTCGCTTAGCATGTGAGAGGTAGAGGGGTCGATACCCTCATTCTCCAACATCGGTAGGCATACTTTGGCTAACGAGTATCAAATCATTAGCCAAGAATGAAATCTGCCATTTTCACTTTGTTGCTTAGCTGTTGAAGAGGCCCTGTTAACCAATAGGTGTCCTCATGCTTTTATCCAAAACCTTTTTTCCAGTTGATATTCTTAACGTTCTTCCAATGGAAACATACAAACAATTTGTACGACATTGAGAGGCTTTCATTTTTCTCAACCGTGTCATAAGTGAACACATTAAAAAACTTGAGATGTCAGCCTAAACGATGAGGATGGGATTCGACCCATGCGTGCAAAGCACAATGGATTAGCAGTCCATCTCCTTACCCACTCGGACACCTCATCTTGCCATATGGACCACACGATGCATGACAAGCCTAGTGTCATATGTAATGAAAAGTGTGCGACGTGTTGTGAGGTAGCTAGTTCATTTAATACTCAACCAGGATGGTCATGTTTAGATGGAACAACAAAAACAAAGTAAAACGAGACAACAAACAGCACTGTGATGTTCTGCAACAAAGGTTAGCAGGAGTTTGGATCCTGGCGAAAATCCTGGCTGAAGATACACTGGAGAAGTAGGGGAATTAGCTCAAATGGTAGAGCGCTCGCTTTGCAATGCGAGAGGTAGAGGGGTCGATTACCCTCATTCTCCACAACCCATATGCCAGTGGTCTATGGAAAGCCAAGGCAATTGCAAAAGTCTCCATTCGTGCATCAATACACATTTCTATGAGATTGTCTGCCTTTTCTTAGGGTGAAACAATCGTTCAGCTTGCCAACACCCACTGCAGTTTTTGTTACAATCTTGTAACTGAAACTTCGCAAGCACTTGCACAATTTGAGATTTAGTGGAGAAAAACTTAAAACAACTCTCTTTAGATATGCAACAGCAAATGACGGTTGACTCATTACTTGACAAAGCGTCATACATTTGGCCTATCAACTGAAACTTGTAGGGGATTAGCTCAAATGGTAGAGCGCTCGCTTAGCATGTGGAGGTAGAGGGGTCGATACCCTCATTCTCCAACATCGGTAGTGCATACTTTGGCTAACGAGTATCAAATCATTTGCCCAAGAATAAAACTTGCCATTTTCACTTTGTTGCTTAGCTGTTGAAGAAGCCCTGTTAACCAATAGGTGTCCTCATGCTTTTATCCAAAACCTTTTTTCCAGTTGATATTCTTAACGTTCTTCCAATGGAAACATACAAACAATTTGTACGACATTGAGAGAGGCTTTTCATTTTCTCAACCGTGTCATAAGCGGAACACATTAAAAAACTTGAGATGTCAGCCTAAACGATGAGGATGGAATTCGAACCAATGCGTGCAAAGCACAATGGATTAGCAGTCCATCTCCTTAATCACTCGGACACCTCATCTTGCCATATGGACCACACGATGCATGACAAGCCTAGTGTCATATGTAATGAAAAGTGTGCGACGTGTTGAGGTAGCTAGTTTATTTAATACTCAACCAGGATGGTCATGTTTAGATGGAACAACAAAAAACAAAGTAAAACGAGACAACAAAACAGCACTGTGATGTTCTGCAACAAAGGTTAGCAGGAGTTTGGATCCTGGTGAAAATCCTGGCTGAAAATACACTGGAGAAGTAGGGGAATTAGCTCAAATGGCTAGAAGCGTCGGGGCTTAGCATGTGAGAGGTAGAGGGGTCGATACCTCTCATTCTCCAACATGCGTAGTGCATACTTTGGCTTAAGAGTATAAATCATTTGCCCAAGAATGAAACTTGCCATTTTCACTTTGTTGCTTAGCTGTTGAAGAGGCCCTGTTAACCAATAGGTGTCCTCATGCTTTTATCCAAACCTTTTTCCAGTTGATATTCTTAACGTTTTCAATGGAAACATACAAAAATTTGTACAACATTGAGAGGCTTTTCATTTTCTCAACTGTTCATAAGTGGAACACATTAAAAAACTTGAGATGTCAGCCTAAACGATGAGGATGGGATTTCGAACCCATGCGTGCAAAGCACAATGGATTAGCAGTCCATCTCCTTAACCACTCGGACACCTCATCTTGCCATATGGACCAGACGATGCATGACAAGCCTAGTGTCATATGTAATGAAAAGTGTGCGACGTGTTGAGGTAGCTAGTTCATTTCAAATACTCAACCAGGATGGTCATGTTTAGATGGAACAACAAAAAACAAAGTAAAACGAGACAACAAACAGCACTGTGATGTTCTGCAACAAAGGTTAGCAGGAGTTTGGATCCTGGCGAAAATCCTGGCTGAAGTTACACTGCAGAAGTAGGGGAATTAGCTCAAATGGTAGAGCGCTCGCTTTGCATGCGAGAGGTAGAGGGGTCGATACCCTCATTCTCCACAACCCATATGCCAGTGATCTATGGAAAAGCAAAGGCAATTGCAAAGTCTCCATTCGTGCATCAATACACATTTCTATGACATTGTCTGCCTTTTCTTAGGGTGAAACAATCGTTCAGCTTGCCAACACCCACTGCAGTTTTTGTTACAATCTTGTAACTGAAACTTCGCAAGCACTTGCACAATTTGAGATTTAGTGCGAGAAAAACTTAAAACAACTCTCTTTAGATATGCAACAGCAAATGACAGTTGACTCATTACTTGACAAAAGCGTCATACATTTGGCCTATAAACTGAAACTTGTAGTGGAATTAGCTCAAATGGTAGAGCGCTCGCTTAGCATGTGAGAGGTAGAGGGGTCGATACCCTCATTCTCCAACATCGGTAGTGCATACTTTGGCTAACGAGTATCAAATCATTTGCCCAAGAATAAAACTTGCCATTTTCACTTTGTTGCTTAGCTGTTGAAGAGGCCCTGTTAACAAATAGGTGTCCTCATTCTTTTATCCAAAACCTTTTTTTCCAGTTGATATTCTTAACGTTCTTCCAATGGAAACATACAAACTATTTGTACGACATTGAGAGGCTTTTCATTTTCTCAACCGTGTCATAAGTGGAACACATTAAAAAACTTGAGATGTCAGCCTAAACGATGAGGATGGGATTCGAACCCATGCGTGCAAAGCACAATGGATTAGCAGTCCATCTCCTTAACCACTCGGACACCTCATCTTGCCATGTGGGGGCAAACGATGCATGACAAGCCTAGTGT
Organism: Oryzias javanicus; assembly: GCA_003999625.1. Classification (NCBI taxonomy): domain Eukaryota; kingdom Metazoa; phylum Chordata; class Actinopteri; order Beloniformes; family Adrianichthyidae; genus Oryzias; species Oryzias javanicus. The sequence goes on from CM012443.1 coordinate 25,851,857, forward strand.
CATATGTAATGAAAATGTTAGTGTGTGCGACGTGTTGACGGAGCTAGTTCATTTCAAATACTCAACCAGGATGGTCATGTTTAGATGGAACAACAAAAAACAAAGTAAAACGAGACAACAAACAGCACTGTGATGTTCTGCAACAAAGGTTTAGCAGGAGTTTGGATCCTGGATGAAATCCTGGGCTGAAAATACACTGGGAGAAAGTAGGGGAATTAGCTCAAATGGTAGAGCGCTCGCTTAGCATGTGAGAGGTAGAGGGGTCGATACCCTCATTCTCCAACATCGGTAGTGCATACTTTGGCTAACGAGTATCAAATCATTAGCCCAAGAATGAATCTTGCCATTTTCACTTTGTTGCTTAGCTGTTGAAGAGGCCCTGTTAACCAATAGGTGTCCTCATGCTTTTATCCAAAACCTTTTTTCCAGTTGATATTCTTAACGTTCTTCCAATGGAAACATACAAACAATTTGTACGACATTGAGAGGCTTTTCATTTTCTCAACCGTGTCATAAGTGGAACACATTAAAAAACTTGAGATGTCAGCCTAAACGATGAGGATGGGATTCGAACCCATGCGTGCAAAGCACAATGGATTAGCAGTCCATCTCCTTAATCCCTCGGATACCTCATCTTGCCATATGGAGCACACGATGCATGACAAGCCTAGTGTCATATGTAATGAAAAGTGTGCGACGTGTTGAGGTAGCTAGTTTATTTTAACTACTCAACCAGGATGGTCATGTTTAGATGGAACAACAAAAAACAAAGTAAAACGAGACAACAAACAGCACTGTGATGTTCTGCAACAAAGGTTAGCAGGAGTTTGGATCCTGGCGAAAATCCTGGCTGAAGATACACTGGAGAAGTAGGGGAATTAGCTCAAATGGTAGAGCGCTCGCTTTGCATGCGAGAGGTAGAGGGGTCGATACCCTCATTCTCCACAACCCATATGCCAGTGATCTATGGAAAAGCCAAGGCAATTGCAAAGTCTCCATTCGTGCATCAATACACATTTCTATGAGATTGTCTGCCTTTTCTTAGGGTGAAACAATCGTTCAGCTTGCCAACACCCACTGCAGTTTTTGTTACAATCTTGTAACTGAAACTTCGCAAGCACTTGCACAATTTGAGATTTAGTGGAGAAAAATTTAAAACAACTCTCTTTAGATATGCAACAGCAAATGACAGTTGACTCATTACTTGACAAAAGCGTCATACATTTGGCCTATCAACTGAAACTTGTAGGGGAATTAGCTCAAATGGTAGAGCGCTCGCTTAGCATGTGAGAGGTAGAGGTGTCGATACCCTCATTCTCCAACATCGGTAGTGCATACTTTGGCTAACAAGTATCAAACCATTTGCCCAAGAATAAAACTTGCCATTTTCACTTTGTTGCTTAGCTGTTGAAGAAGCCCTGTTAACCAATAGGTGTCCTCATGCTTTTATCCAAAACCTTTTTTCCAGTTGATATTCTTAACGTTCTTCCAATGGGAAACATACAAACAATTTGTACGACATTGAGAGGCTTTTCATTTTCTCAACCGTGTCATAAGCGGAACACATTAAAAAACTTGAGATGTCAGCCTAAACGATGAGGATGGAATTCGAACCAATGCGTGCAAAGCACAATGGATTAGCAGTCCATCTCCTTAATCACTCGGACACCTCATCTTGCCATATGGAGCACACGATGCATGACAAGCCTAGTGTCATATGTAATGAAAAGTGTGCGACGTGTTGAGGTAGCTAGTTTATTTTAACTACTCAACCAGGATGGTCATGTTTAGATGGAACAACAAAAAACAAAGTAAAACGAGACAACAAACAGCACTGTGATGTTCTGCAACAAAGATTAGCAGGAGTTTGGATCCTGGTGCAAATCCTGGCTGAAGATACACTGGAGAAGTAGGGGAATTAGCTCGAATGGTAGAGCGCTCGCTTTGCATGCGAGAGGTAGAGGGGTCGATACCCTCATTCTCCAACATCGGTAGTGCATACTTTGGCAAACCAGTATCAAATCATTTACCCAAGAATGAAACTTGCCATTGTCACTTTGTTGCTTAGCTGTTGAAGAGGGCCCTGGTTAACCAATAGGTGTCCTCTCATGCTTTTATCCAAAACCTTTTTTCCAGTTGATATCTTAACGTTCTTCCAATGGAAACATACAAAGAATTTGTACAACATTGAGAGGCTTTTCATTTTCTCAACCGTGTCATAAGTGGAACACATTAAAAACTTGAGATGTCAGCCTAAACGATGAGGATGGGATTCGAACCCATGCGTGCAAAGCACAATGGATTAGCAGTCCATCTCCTTAACCACTCGGACACCTCATCTTGCCATATGGACCACACGATGCATGACAAGCCTAGTGTCATATGTAATGAAAAGTGTGCGACGTGTTGAGGTAGCTAGTTCATTTCAAATACTCAACCAGGATGGTCATGTTTAGATGGAACAACAAAAAAACAAAGTAAAACGAGACAACAACAGCACTGTGATGTTCTGCAACAAAGGTTAGCAGGGTTTGGATCCTGGCGAAAATCCTGGCTGAAAACTTTTACACTGGAGAAGTAGGGGAATTCTCAAATGGTAGAGCGGCTCGCTTAGCATGTGAGAGGTAGAGGGGTCGATACCCTCATTCTCAACATCGGTAGTGCATACTTTGGCTAACGAGTATCAAATCATTAGCCCAAGAATGAATCTTGCCATTTTCACTTTGTTGCTTAGCTGTTGAAGAGGCCCTGTTAACCAATAGGTGTCCTCATGCTTTTATCCAAAACCTTTTTTCCAGTTGATATTCTTAACGTTCTTCCAATGGAAACATACAAACAATTTGTACGACATTGAGAGGCTTTTCATTTTCTCAACCGTGTCATAAGTGGAACACATTAAAAAACTTGAGATGTCAGCCTAAACGACCAGGATGGGATTCGAACTTACGCGTGCAAAGCACAATGGATTAGCAGTCCATCTCCTTACCCACTCGGACACCTCATCTTGCCATTTGGACCACACGATGCATGACAAGCCTAGTGTCATATGTTATGAAAATTGTGCGACGTGTTGAGGTAGCTAGTTCATTTCAAATACTCAACCAGGATGGTCATGTTTAGATGGAACAACAAAAAACAAAGTAAAACGATACAACAAACAGCACTGTGATGTTCTGCAACAAAGGTTAGCAGGAGTTTGGATCCTGGCGAAAATCCTGGCTGAAGATACACTGGAGAAGTAGGGGAATTAGCTCAAATGGTAGAGCGCTCGCTTTGCATGCGAGAGGTAGAGGGGTCGATACCCTCATTCTCCACAACCCATATGCCAGTGGTCTATGGAAAAGCCAAGGCAATTGCAAAATCTCCATTTGTGAATCAATACACATTTCTATGAGATTGTCTGCCTTTTCTTAGGGTGAAACAATCGTTCAGCTTGAAAACACCCACTGCAGTTTTTGTTACAATCTTGTAACTGAAACTTCGCAAGCACTTGCACAATTTGAGATTTAGTGGAGAAAAACTTAAAACAACTCTCTTTAGATATGCAACAGCAAATGACAGTTGACTCATTACTTGACAAAAGCGTCATACATTTGGCCTATCAACTGAAACTTGTAGGGGAATTAGCTCAAATGGTAGAGCGCTCGCTTAGCATGTGAGAGGTAGAGGGGTCGATACCCTCATTCTCCAACATCGGTAGTGCATACTTTGGCTAACGAGTATCAAATCATTTGCCCAAGAATGAAACTTGCCATTGTCACTTTGTTGCTTAGCTTTGAAGAGGCCCTGTTAACCAATAGGTGTCCTCATGCTTTTATCCAAAACCTTTTTTCCAGTTGATATTCTTAACGTTCTTCCAATGGAAACTGTCGCGGGGTTCTCTTACGAAGTCCAGAAAATACTCAAAACAGGAGGCAGCCAAGAAGAGATCCATTTGTTCTTTCTTTTAATAAAGTCTTTAGAATTTACAAAAAAATAAACAAGATGAGGGTGAGATGGCTTTGGACACAAAAACCAACAATGTTTTTTGTCTGAACACCCACCTTTGTGTTTAAGATTTTCTGATTTGGCACTCCTTCTGCCTGTTATGCCTGTAACACACACTCAGCATAGTGGGAGAGAAGTTACCTTATATATATACCTCTTATGACACTCCCACCCAATCAGGCATTTACTCAACATATTAAATCCCAGAAAATAATTCATTTCAGTTAATCCATTACAACCTTCAGAAGTCTTTGTTTATCTCCACATTTTAGTTAACATAACATTCAAACAATTAATTCTTTAAACTATAACAGAAAATAAGAAAAGAAACAAAACCAAACAATTTAAAGTCAGAAACAGCTGTGTGCAAAATTGGCATTTTCAAAATCATAATTAAAACAGGAAAAACAATTCACTCTTTGCCTGTCAGTGAAGGAGAGAGGAAAAGGGGCTTGGCTAAGAAGCGCCGTGCTGGCGTAGCCGCGTGTGAAGTAAATGTTTGTGTGTGTGTTAGATGCGCGCAAACTAGTGTGACCAAGTGTGCACCAGGTCTAAACTGTAAGAAATGGGTGGATAATCTTGCCAAATAAGTAGTGCGAGAACAGCAAAGTTGGTTTCTGACATGGATGAACGGCTTGCCAGCGTGTAGGTGTGTTAGGTGTGGGGTTCGAATGTGCTCACTGCGCAATCCACTTTTTCCAGTTGATACTTAACTGCTCCGTCCAAGAAACATACAAACAATTTGTACGACATTTGAGAGGGCTTTTCATTTTCCTCAGCCGTGTCATAAGTGAACACATTAAAAACTTGAGAATGTCAGCCTAAACGATGAGGATGGGATCGAACCATGCGTGCAAAGCACAATGGATTAGCCAGTCCATTCCTTAACCACGATCGGACCGACATCATCTTGCATGCTGGAGCACACGATGCATGACAAGCCTAGTGTCATATGTAATGAAAAAGTGTGGCGACGTGTTGAGGTAGCTTGTTCATTTCAAATACTCAACCAGGATGGTCATGTTTAGATATGGAACAACAAAAAACAAAAGTAAAACGAGACAACAACAGCACTGTGATGTTCTGCACAAAGGTTAGCAGGAGTTTGGATCCTGGCGAAAATCCTGGCTGAAGATACACTGGAGAAGTAGGGGAATTAGCTCAAATGGTTAGCAGCGCTCGCTTGCATGCGATAGGTAGAGGGGTCGATACCCCTCATTCTCCACAACATCATGCCAGTGGTCTATGGAAAAGCCAAGGCAATTGCAAAGTCTCCATTCGTGCATCAATACACATTTCTATGAGATTGTCTGCCCCTTTTCTAGGGTGAAACAACGTTCAGCTTGCCAACACCACTGCAGTTTTTGTTACAATCTTGTAATGAAACTTCGCAAGCACTTGCACAATTGAGATTTAGTGGAGAAAAACTTAAAACAACTCTCTTTAGATATGCAACAGCAAATGCAGTTGACTCATTACTTGACAAAAGCGTCATATCATTTGGCCTATCAACTGAAACTTGTAGGGAATTAGCTCAAATGGTAGAGCGCGCTCGCTTAGCATGTGAGAGGTAGAGGGGTCGATACTCATTCTCCACATCGGTAGTGCATACTTTGGCTAACGAGTACAAATCATTTGCCCAAGAATGAAACTTCCATTGTCACTTTGTTGCTTAACTGTTGAAGAGGCCTGTTAACCAATAGGTGTCCTCATCTTTTTATCCAAAACCTTTTTTCCAGTTGATATTCTTAACGTTCTTCCAATGGAAACATACAAACAATTTGTACGACATTGAGAGGCTTTTCATTTTCTCAACCGTGTCATAAGTGGAACACATTAAAAAAACTTGAGATGTCAGCCTAAACGATGAGGATGGGATTCGAACCCATGCGTGCAAAGCACAATGGATTAGCCAGTCATCTCCTTAACCACTCGGACACCTCATCTTGCCATATGGAGCACACGATGCATGACAAGCCTAGTGTCATATGTAATGAAAAGTGTGCGACGTGTTGAGGTAGCTAGTTCATTTCAAATACTCAACCAGGATGGTCATGTTTAGATGGAACAACAAAAAACAAGTAAAACGAGACAACAAACAGCACTGTGATGTTCTGCAACAAAGGTTAGCAGGAGTTTGGATCCTGGCGCAAAAATCCTGGCTGAAGATACACTGGAGAAGTAGGGGAATATTAGCTCAAATGGTAGAGCGCTCGCTTTGCATGCGAGAGGTAGAGGGGTCGATACCCTCCATTCTCCACAACCCATATGCCAGTGGTCTATGGAAAAGCCAAGGCAATTGACAAAGTCTCCATTCGGCATCAATACACATTTCTATGAGATTGTCTGCCTTTTCTTAGGGTGAAACAATCGTTTCAGCTTGCCAACACCCACTGCAGTTTTTGTTACAGATCTTGTAATGAAACTTCGCAAGCACTGCACAATTTGAGATTTAAGTGGAGAAAAACTTAAAACAACTCTCTTTAGATATGCAACAGCAAATGACGGTTGACTCATTACTTGACAAAGCGTCATACATTTGGCCTATCAACTGAAACTTGTAGGGGAATTAGCTCAAATGGTAGAGCGCTCGCTTAGCATGTGAGAGGTAGAGGGGTCGATACCTCATTCTCCAACATCGGTAGTGCATACTTTGGCTAACGAGTATCAAATCATTTGCCCAGAATGAAACTTGCCATTGTCACTTTGTTGCTTAGCTGTTGAAGAGGCCCGCTGTTAACCAATAGGTGTCCTCATGCTTTTATCCAAACCTTTTTTCCAGTTGATATTCTTAACGTTCTTCCAATGGAAACATACAAAACAATTTGTACGACATTTGAAAGGCTTTTTCATTTTCTCAACCGTGTCATAAGTGGAAACACATTAAAAAACTTGAGATGTCAGCCTAAACGATGAGGATGGGATTCGAACCCATGCGTGCAAAGCACAATGGATTAGCAGTCCATCTCCTTAACCACTCGGACACCTCACTTGCCAATATGGAGCACACGATGCATGACAGCCTAGTGTCATATGTAATGAAAGTGTGCGACGTGTTGAGGTAGCTAGTTCATTTCAAATACTCAACCAGGATGGTCATGTTTAGATGGAACAACAAAAAACAAAATAAAACGAGACAACAAACAGCACTGTGATGTTCTGCAACAAAGACTAGCAGGAGTTTGGATCCTGGCAAAAGTCCTGGCTGAAGATACACTGGAGAAGTAGGGGATTTAGCTCAAATGGTAGAGCACTCGCTTTGCATGCGAGAGGTAGAGGGGTCGATACTCTCATTGTCCACAACCCATATGCCAGTGGTCTATGGAAAAGCCAAGGCAATTGCAAAGTCTCCATTCGTGCAATCAAATACACATTTCTATGAGATTGCCTGCCTTTTCTTAGGGTGAAACAATCGTTCAGCTTGCCAACACCCACTGCAGTTTTTGTTACAATCTTATAACTGAAACTTCGCAAGTACTTGCACAATTTGAGATTTAGTGGAGAAAAAACTTAAAACAACTCTCTTTAGATATGCAACAGCAATGACAGTTGACTCATTACTTGACAAAAGCGTCATACATTTGGCCTATCAACTGAAACTTGTAGGGAATTAGCTCAAATGGTAGAGCGCTCGCTTAGCATGTGAGAGGTAGAGGGGTCGATACCCTCATTCTCCAACATTGGTAGTGCGTACTTTGGCTAACGAGTATCAAATCATTTGCCCAAGAATAAAACTTGCCATTGTCACTTTGTTGCTTAGCTGTTGAAGAGGCCCTGTTAACCAACAGGTGTCCTCATGCTTTTATCCAAAACCTTTTTTCCAGTTGATATTCTTAACGTTCTTCCAATGGAAACATATAAAGAATTTGTACAACATTGAGAGGCTTTTCATTTTCTCAACCGTGTCATAAGTGGAACACATTAAAAAACTTGAGATGTCAGCCTAAACGATGAGGATGGGATTCGAACCCATGCGTGCAAAGCACAATGCATTAGCAGTCCATCTCCTTAACCACTCGGACACCTCATCTTGCCATATGGAGCACACGATGCATGACAAGCCTATGTCATATGTATATGAAAAAGCTGTGCTACGTGTTGAACGGTTAGCTAGTCATATCATTTCAAATACTCAACCAGGATGGTCATGTTAGATGGAACAAAAAAAAAAAGTAAAACGAGACAACAAACAGCACTGTGATGTTCTGCAACAAACGTTAGCAGGAGTTTGGATCCTGGCGAAAATCCTGGCTGAAGATACACTGGAGAAGTATAGGGGAATTAGCTCAAAATGGTAGAGCGCTCGCTTTGCAATGCGAGAGGTAGAGGGGTCGATACCCTCATTCTCCACAACCCATATGCCAGTGGTCTATGGAAAAGCCAAAGGCAATTGCAAAGTCTCCATTCGTGCATCAATACACATTTCTATGAGATTGTCTGCCTTTTCTTAGGGTGAAAACAATCGTTCAGCTTGCCAACACCCACTGCAGTTTTTGTTACAATCTGTACTGAAACTTCGCAGCACTTGCACAATTTGAGATTTAGTGGAGAAAAACTTAAAACAACTCTCTTTAGATATGCAACAGCAAATGACGGTTGACTCATTACTTGACAAAAGCGTCATACATTTGGCCTATCAACTGAAACTTGTAGGGGAATTAGCTCAAATGGTAGAGCGCTCGCTTAGCATGTGAGAGGTAGAGGGGTCGATACCCTCACTCTTCCAACATCGGTAGTGCATACTTTGGCTAACGAGTATCAAATCATTTGCCAAGAATGAAACTTGCCATTTTCACTTTGTTTGCCTAGCTGTTGAAGAGGCCCTGTTAACCAATAGGTGTCCTCATGCTTTTATCAAAACCTTTTTTCCAGTTGATATTCTTAACGTTCTTCCAATGGAAACATACAAACAATTTGTACGACATTGAGAGGCTTTTCATTTTCTCAACCGTGTCATAAGTGGAACACATTAAAAAACTTGAGATGTCAGCCTAAACGATGAGGATGGGATTCGAACCCATGCGTGCAAAGCACAATGGATTAGCAGTCCATCTCCTTAACCACTCGGACACCTCATCTTGCCGTATGGAGCACACGATGCATGACAAGCCTAGTGTCATATGTAATGAAAAGTGTGCGACGTGTTGAGGTAGCTAGTTCATTTCAAATACTCAACCAGGATGGTCATGTTTAGATGGAACAACAAAAAACAAAGTAAAACGAGACAACAAACAGCACTGTGATGTTCTGCAACAAAGACTAGCAGGAGTTTGGATCCTGGCAAAAGTCCTGGCTGAAGATACACTGGAGAAGTAGGGGATTTAGCTCAAATGGTAGAGCACTCGCTTTGCATGCGAGAGGTAGAGGGGTCGATACCCTCATTCTCCACCACCCATATGCCAGTGGTCTATGGAAAAGCCAAGGCAATTGCAAAGTCTCCATTCGTGCATCAATACACATTTCTATGAGATTGTCTGCCTTTTCTTAGGGTGAAACAATCGTTCAGCTTGCCAACACCCACTGCAGTTTTTGTTACAATCTTATAACTGAAACTTCGCAAGCACTTGCACAATTTGAGATTTAGTGGAGAAAAACTTAAAACAACTCTCTTTAGATATGCAACAGCAAATGACAGTTGACTCATTACTTGACAAAAGCGTCATACATTTGGCCTATCAACTGAAACTTGTAGGGGAATTAGCTCAAATGGTAGAGCGCTCGCTTAGCATGTGAGAGGTAGAGGGGTCGATACCCTCATTCTCCAACATTGGTAGTGCGTACTTTGGCTAACGAGTATCAAATCATTTGCCCAAGAATAAAACATGCCATTGTCACTTTGTTGCTTAGCTGTTGAAGAGGCCCTGTTAACCAATAGGTGTCCTCATGCTTTTATCCAAAACCTTTTTTCCAGTTGATATTCTTAACGTTCTTCCAATGGAAACATATAAAGAATTTGTACAACATTGAGAGGCTTTTCATTTTCTCAACCGTGTCATAAGTGGAACACATTAAAAAACTTGAGATGTCAGCCTAAACGATGAGGATGGGATTCGAACACATGCGTGCAAAGCACAATGCATTAGCAGTCCATCTCCTTAACCACTCGGACACCTCATCTTGCCATATATGGAGCACACGATGCATGACAAGCTATGTCATATGTAATGAAAGTGTGCAACGTGTTGAGGTAGCTAGTTCATTTCAAATACTCAACCAGGATGGTCATGTTTAGATGGAACAACAAAAAACAAAGTAAAAACGAGACAACAAACAGCACTGTGATGTTCTGCAACAAACGTTAGCAGGAGTTTGGATCCTGGCGAAAATCCTGGCTGAAGATACACTGGAGAAGTAGGGGAATTAGCTCAAATGGTAGAGCGCTCGCTTTGCATGCGAGAGGTAGAGGGGTCGATACCACTCATCCTCCACAACCCATATGCAGTGGTCTATGGAAAAGCCAAGGCAATTGCAAAGTCTCCATTCGTGCATAAATACACATTTCTATGAGATTGTCTGCCTTTTCTTAGGGTGAAACAATCGTTCAGCTTGCCAACACCCACTGCAGTTTTTGTTACAATCTTGTAACTGAAACTTCGCAAGCACTTGCACAATTTGAGATTTAGTGGAGAAAAACTTAAAACAACTCTCTTTAGATATGCAACAGCAAATGACGGTTGACTCATTACTTGACAAAAGCGTCATACATTTGGCCTATCAACTGAAACTTGTAGGGGAATTAGCTCAAATGGTAGAAGCGCTCGCTTAGCATGTGAGAGGTAGAGAGGTCGATACCCTCATTCTCCAACATCGGTAGTGCATACTTTGGCTAACGAGTATCAAATCAATTTGCCCCAAGAATGAAACTTGCCATTTTCACTTTGTTGCTTAGCTGTTGAAGAGGCCCTGTTAACCAAATAGGTGTCCTCATGCTTTTATCCAAAACCTTTTTTCCAGTTGATGTTTTTTAACGTTCTTCCAATGGAAACCATACAAACAATTGTACGACATTGGAGAGGTTTTCATTTTCTCAACCGTGTCATAAGTGGAACACATTAAAAAACTTGAGATGTCAGCCTAAACGATGAGGATGGGATTCGAACCCATGCGTGCAAAGCACAATGGATTAGCAGTCCATCTCCTTAACCACTCGGACACCTCATCTTGCCGTATGGAGCACACGATGCATGACAAGCCTAGTGTCATATGTAATGAAAAGTGTGCGACGTGTTGAGGTAGCTAGTTCATTTCAAATACTCAACCAGGATGGTCATGTTTAGATGGAACAACAAAAAACAAAATAAAACGAGACAACAAACAGCACTGTGATGTTCTGCAACAAAGACTAGCAGGAGTTTGGATCCTGGCAAAAGTCCTGGCTGAAGATACACTGGAGAAGTAGGGGAATTAGCTCAAATGGTAGAGCACTCGCTTTGCATGCGAGAGGTAGAGGGGTCGATACCCTCATTCTCCACAACCCATATGCCAGTGGTCTATGGAAAAGCCAAGGCAATTGCAAAGTCTCCATTCGTGCATCAATACACATTTCTATGAGATTGTCTGCCTTTTCTTAGGGTGAAACAATCGTTCAGCTTGCCAACACCCACTGCAGTTTTTGTTACAATCTTGTAACTGAAACTTCGCAAGCACTTGCACAATTTGAGATTTAGTGCAGAAAAACTTAAAACAACTCTCTTTACATATGCAACAGCAAATGACAGTTGACTCATTACTTGACAAAAGCGTCATACATTTGGCCTATCAACTGAAACTTGTAGGGGAATTAGCTCAAATGGTAGAGCGCTCGCTTAGCATGTGAGAGGTAGAGGGGTCGATACCCTCATTCTCCAACATCGGTAGTGCATACTTTGGCTAACCAGTATCAAATCATTTGCCCAAGAATGAAACTTGCCATTGTCAGTTTGTTGCTTAGCTGTTGAAGAGGCCCTGTTAACCAATAGGTGTCCTCATGCTTTTATCCAAAACCTTTTTTCCAGTTGATATTCTTAACGTTCTTCCAATGGAAACATACAAACAATTTGTACGACATTGAGAGGCTTTTCTTTTTCTCAACCGTGTCATAAGTGGAACACATTAAAAAACTTGAGATGTCAGCCTAAACGATGAGGATGGGATTCGAACACATGCGTGCAAAGCACAATGGATTAGCAGTCCATCTCCTTAACCACTCGGACACCTCATCTTGCCATATAGAGCAAACGATGCATGACAAGCCTAGTGTTATATGTAATGAAAAGTGTGCGACGTGTTGAGGTAGCTAGTTCATTTCAAATACTCAACCAGGATGGTCATGTTTAGATGGAACAACAAAAAACAAAGTAAAACGAGACAACAAACAGCACTGTGATGTTCTGCAACAAAGGTTAGCAGGAGTTTGGATCCTGGCGAAAATCCTGGCTGAAGATACAATGGCGAAGTAGGGGAATTAGCTCAAATGGTAGAGCGCTCGCTTTGCATGCGAGAGGTAGAGGGGTCGATACCGTCATTCTCCACAACCCATATGCCAGTGGTCTATGGAAAAACCAGGGCAATTGCAAAGTCTCCATCCGTGCATCAGTACACATTTCTATGAGATTGTCTGCCTTTTCTTAGGGTGAAACAATCGTTCAGCTTGCCAACACCCACTGCAGTTTTTGTTACAATCTTTTAACTGAAACTTCGCAAGCACTTGCACAATTTGAGATTTAGTGGAGAAAAACTTAAAACAACTCTCTTTAGATATGCAACAGCAAATGACAGTTGACTCATTACTTGACAAAAGCGTCATACATTTGGCCTATCAACTGAAACTTGTAGGGAATTAGCTCAAATGGTAGAGCGCTCGCTTAGCATGTGAGAGGTAGAGGGGTCGATACCCTCATTCTCCAACATCGGTAGTGCATACTTTGGCTAACGAGTATCAAATCATTTGCCCAAGAATGAAACTTGCCATTGTCACTTTGTTGCTTAGCTGTTGAAGAGGCCCTGTTAACCAATAGGTGTCCTCATGCTTTTATCCAAAACCTTTTTTCCAGTTGATATTCTTAACGTTCTTCCAATGGAAACATACAAACAATTTGTACGACATTGAGAGGCTTTTCATTTTCTCAACCGTGTCATAAGTGGAACACATTAAAAAACTTGAGATGTCAGCCTAAAAGTCCTGGCTGAAGATACACTGGAGAAGTAGGGGAATTAGCTCAAATGGTACAGCGCTCGCTTCGCATGCGAGAGGTAGAGGGGTCGATACCCTCTTTCTTAAACATCAGGAGTGAATGGTTAGTCTAATGCAGGGTCTGGCAACCTGTCACTCTGGAGCAGAGCGCAGCTCTTTAAGAGCTGTCTTGTGGCTCATTGGCGCTTTTTCCAAATTGTTGGAAAATGGAAAAAGATGGGGGAGGGAAATTTTTTTTTTTGTTTTTTTCATTTTTTTACCTGGAATAAACATTGACAGATCGACAGAATTCAGGTCTGCCGAGCGAGTCTACATTTTGTGTTCACTGAGCTCCAGCCATTGCAGCAAAAGAAAGCAGGAGTGTTCTTCTGTTTTTCTTGTTAACCACAAAATAAAGAGACTGAAAACAGATGAAGTTTCTGCATCTCCGTGTGGGAAAGGGAGAGTGGGACACTTCCATTTTCATTATTGATTATCTTGTTATCACGAGAAAACGATCCAAAAGAAAAAAAAAAAAAGTAGGGCAGAGCAAATTCTGCTTCCGTAATTTCTGATTTTTGTCAATATACATTTGGAATGATAGGGATATTATTGTTTTTTGTTGCTCAGGCCCGAGGATAGCTGCGTTGATTTGGTGTGAAAAGAGAGAGAGAGAAGAGGATGCTGCTGCGTTTTACCCATGTACTTACTTGTTTGGCATTTGCACAGAAATCATAGTTAAACTGTATTAATTTGATTTTATATACTTTACCTTTGCAAAAGGCTGATGTTTTATTTGTATAAATGTATGCTGCGTTTTATTGCTCTCTTTTTGTAGCCCAGATAAGGGGCATGCTATGCACGTTCCATTTTGTTGGTTTTTTTTTACGAATCCTCAGAATAAAAAAGTAATCAAAAATTGGATTTCTTCATTGCATTTCTTTAATTTCATCAAAGCAATGAAACATACTGTAATTCATTAATATTTTAATTAAGTTAAACGTGAGGCAGCATCCTACAACAAAGTAGTCACATGGTGCGTCATTCTCCATAGGATTATATAAACATTTAATCTTGAAGGCTCATTATGTATTTGTAACCAACTTAGTCATTTTGATAGTAGGCTAATATAGCTGATATAGATACATACAGCATGTGTTGCCTTCATTATAAGGCTTATATAAGGCTTTTAATTTTTTTGCATCTCCAGACAGATTTGTTTTTTGGGGTTTTTTTTGGTCCAATATGGCTCTTTCAACATTTTGGGTTGCCGACCCCTGGTCTAATGGATATTAAACCATTTGGAATCCTTGGAATTTGCTCATGAGTGAAACTTGCAATTTTCTTTAATACCACTCTTTTGTTACTCTGCTAAAGTGTTGCTTAGCTGTTGAAGAGGCTCGGTTGACTGGTAGGTCTCTGCATACTTTTATACAGACAACAAACAGCACTGTGTTGTTCTGCAACAAGGTTAGCAGGAGTTTTGTTCCTTTAAATCCTGCCTAAAGATGTGCAATAGATTTAGTAGTTCTTTGCATGCTTATGACCAATGCTCCCTCTAATTTTTTGTGTGTCTGAGCAAACACAGAAACTCACTGAGCGATTCTTCAACCCCCGTGAGCAACACTGGGGGTTCACTCTGTCTTCATCTCTATATTTCAACTGTCTGAAATCTCAGATCTTAACAAGTCATGTAGCTTATTAAAAGAATGAAACTAATTAACTCATTTTCATCAAATTTGGTTTAATGCAAGTGAAATGCAACAATAACTATGAAAAGTCAAAATAATCAGAAAGGGGGTCCTACTCCTGCTGTCTGGGAATAAATTCCAATTCAACCTCATTTGTATGAAACTTTTCCTGCTACACAGTATCCTAAAGTGCTTTCCATGATGTATAAAAAAATAATAGAGAGATAAAAATAGTAGATAAAATATGAATAAATAGAAACAAATACAAGCTCAACAAAAACCTCCACAGTGGATGAAGCCTTAGCATCCACAGGCTGTTCAACAGGTGAGGTCCACAGAGCTGAAATGTGGCCTTTTTGGGACCACCAGCAGACCTGCAGCTGAGGGCTCTGGGGGGGGTCATAAACCAAAAATAAACCTGATCAAAATGAAGGTTCAATTCCATTTAAGCTTATATAAAGAAATAAAAGAACCTAAAGCTGACTGGAGCAAAGACTTCAGAATCAGACTAATGTGTTCCTTCTTGGTTAAAAAGCGGAGCTCGCGCGCTTTTCATCCTGAGGCACGCGGCACGAGGCACGCTCTGGCCGCAGAAAAAAGTCCATCAACAGCCTCCCCGGTGTTTTGGAGAGCTGTTCGTGCTCACTGCGCGTGCTCACTGCGCGTGTTCATGGCGCGTGTTCATTGTGCGTGCGGCCAAACTGACGGTGTTTTGAAGACAGAACGCATTGACACTCCGCCTTCAATCTGAACTCAGCTTTGTATCCTGGACACTCGTCTTCATCAGCACGTTTTAATTAGCCTGTCAATCACTGAATTACATTAAAAGTGACAAAGAATACATGTCTTATATGATAATTCTATTTAAAGTTCAGAATGCATTTTATGATGTGCGCAGAAAAGATTTCCTCTGCGCAACAGGCGTGAGAGCAGTGCGCAATTGCGCACGCGCGCAGCTTAGGGGGAACAGTGCTTATGACCAAAACTTTCTTTCCAAGTGGCTTCCTTAACATTCTTCAAAATAAAAAGTGTGATTACGTTTGGGCTAAAATATTGTAAAAGTCACAGGGGAGTTAGCTGAGTGCTTTCCTCTTATCAAAAAGGTCACTTCGCTTACCGAGTCCCACTGCAATTTTTGTTACAATGTTGTAACTGAGACCAAACAAACAAGAACACAATCAACCGGAAGAATCAATCTTAGTCACTGGACAGTTTTTTTTGTCTTTTTTTAAAATCCACTAATAATTTATCATTTCAAATTTAATGATGCTTGAGCACTACCAACTCCAAGTCTCTTGTCAAGGTTTCGACCTAGTTTAATTGCAACTCATTTTTAATGGTAACACCTTTTATATGCAGAGCCTTAAAACAGTTGTAGAAAGTTGCTTAGCTTCAAAAAAATGTCAGTGTTTTTAAACACAGAAGACCAGAACAGATGTTTATGATGTAAACCTAGCATCAAGAAACATCATAAAATTAACTAATTCTCGAAGTTTGTAATCTATACACCCAAAACATTCAAGTCATTTTACTTTTAAGAACTTCTTCATCTGAACCACACAAGGGGAAGGAATACAGTTTTGCAGATTTATCAATAAAACTTATAAAACGTTCAATTCCTTGAGGGGGAAATGCGACTTGAATGACATTTCTTTTTTTATTTACATTTTTTAGTCATCTAATATTTATTTGAGAGAATTTCTTTAATTTTATAACATTGCAGGAGGGACTAATGTAATATGTGCTAGTAAGGTGTGCTTTAAAATAAATTATTTTCTCAATACGGTCCCTTAGTTGATTCAAAGCACAAAAAACATGTAGGGACTTCGCACAGAGGGGCGTTAGAAGCATAAACATGGTTTAAAAAAGGAACACTTCCTGTGCAAAACTCTCTTCATCCACCAGAGGGCGTCTGATCATTTAAGCAAAAGAAGAACTGCTGGTGTTTCTTCATGCTTACTTCTTTTCTGAAAACACTTAGTTTATTGAGTAAAAATTGTGTCTTTGCTTGAAATGTTGCATTGTAGCTAAGTTTATTAAACATGTTTTTTTGCCTCTCTTGAAGCAAATGGAAAAGAAAACAGAAAAAGAGAGCGTGGACTTCCTCTGTTCTGAGTGCAGCCGTGCTGCAGCCTTGGAGGCCTGACAACCGTTTGAGGTCAGCGGACTGCCAAGAAGCTCCAAGGCACAGCGGAAACTGAAACGTGACCGGATTGTGGTGCAGCTCTTTCTCATCAGAACCGAAAAGCCACTTGTTTCCTAAAGCCTCTCCTTTATCTATAACCCCGCAGAAAGGGATGCACTATATTTTTCCTTTTTTTGTCTGAAGAATCTTGGTCCCTAATTCCTTCACATGCCTTCAGCTAGACACCATTGTCAAGAAAAATAGGACAGCAAGCACGTGTCAGATATGTAGAAGGAAGTAACTGCCTTCAAGGAAAAGTCATATGCTCTTTCACATTTTTGGGACTAAATAAGCGTCACAAAACGTGAAAAAGGACAAACTGACAAAGTATTAGGCAGCAAAAAGAGTCTGTCGCTTTTCTTGGTGAATGCATCTTTGTGAATGCTGAAACCAAAAATAGTCTTGTTATGAACAGTGGGCTGAGTGAATCAGCTGTTTCCACTGCACAACCACGCAAGCCGAGTCCTCTCTGCAAAAGCATACATGTGACTGAATGAAGCATCAGCAAATGAATAAAAAAGGAATTTAGCTGAAGACAGTTCTGTCAGTACTCTCAATTGAATCCAAAGTTTCAGCTGACACTTCCTGAGGTTTGACAAGCATCTGGAGCTATCATGTCTAACATAGAGACGTTTATTTTTCCTGTGCATTGAAGGCAGTTTTTGGGTCTAAATGGGGATGAAATCCCCCACAGGTAGAAACTGACAGGCTAAGAAGATCACACCTAGATGAATGCTAAAGCTCCTGATTCTGGATAAAGGCCAACAATCAACTTAACAATTTCAAATATTTTATTTTGTTGGTAAAAAAGCCGACTTTTTTTCTAGAATAAAAAAAAATTAGATAAGGTGAATTTCTCAGTGAGAGAGAAATTCTAAAGTCGTCCTTTTCTAGAAATATTCTTATTTTTAAAAGTATAAGTGTTTTAAAAACGCTTTCTTAGACTTTATGTTAATTATCGGGAATATATTTTTAAGAGAGTGGGAAAATGTCTAGTTTTACCGGATGTTATTCACAATCGAAGTTTAAAACGGCTGACAAGAAAACTATGGTGATCGAGCATTCTCATAGTACTTGAACGCATCCCTCACGGGACGAATTTTTGAGACGTGAAGATTCTCATGGTAGATTTGTGCGTAACTTAGGCTGTGTGCGTGCATAAGAGGTGATCCGTGCGTATTTTAAAAAGATTTTTTGTGTAATTAGTTTGAGGCTGTTGTAATTTTAATGTGTGCATGTGTAAATTGCATTTTGCATTTTTGTAATTTTTTTACTTTTGCAAAAAATTTATTATTTGAGTTACGAATCAAGAATTATGCACGTACAAATCCAAATTTATGCACAAATCAAGAATCACGTACGCACAAAATCCAAAATTATGCACAAATCAAGAATTATGCATGCACCAATCAAAAAGATGCACGCACAGTTCCTAATTTACGCACAAATCAAGAATTACGCACACATGCACAAACGCACAAAAAAAAGGCACAAATCAGAGTGAGTCTATTTTCTCTCCATAGATGGAAACCGGGTGAATCTTTGCTCAGGCCTTTTCTTTCACATCCCTATTCCAATATTTGAACGACTTGGTGTCATTGAATTGGGGCACAAACCCCAATTTTTAATTTCTCCTCCATGACCGATGTTTAAACAATTGGCACATCCATGAATTAAAGGGGACGCCATCCATACGTCACTGCCAAATCCGAGTCCCCAATTGGTCAAAGTTGGGTCTGGTTTAACTTTCAAAGCGTATTCAATGGCCACATAGAACCTGAAAAGAGTCCTGAATTAACAACAGGTGCACTTCAGTGGCAACAATTAGAAAACCCTCAAAACAGGACTGGTGTTACATGTGGAGGTCATTTCAAGTTTCTCCCTCTTGATCTTTTTTGGCTGGTTTTCCACTCGTGTTGATTTTGGCTTGTGTAATTCTCTCTACTGGCAGTATGAAGAGATTCCTTAATCCTACAGAAGTTGCACAGGTTGTCCACCTTCTCCAGCATGGCATATCCACACGTGCTGCAGCAAGAAGGTTTAATGCGTTTCCCATCACAATCTCCAGAACATGGAGGAGATTTCAGGAGACTGCTGGTTATTCTGGGAGAGCTGGACAGGGCCGTAGAAGGTCCTCAACCCCTCAGCAGGACCCATACCTGCTCCTTTGTGAAAGGCGGAACAGGCTGAGCACTGCTCGTGCCCTACAGAATGACCTCCAGAGGACCACTGGTGTGAATGTCTCTACACAAACTATCAGGAACAGACTTCATGAAGGTGGCCTGAGGGCCCCACGTCCTGTAGTGGGCCCTGTGCTCACTGCCCAGCACCGTGGAGCTCCACTGGTATTTGCTCAAGAACACCAGAATTGGCAAGTCCACCACTGGCGCCCTGTACTTTTCACAGACAAGAGCAGGTTCACCCTGAGCACCTGTGATAGACGTGAAAGAGTCTGGAGAAGACGAGGAGAACGTTATGTTGTCTGCAACGTGGTTCAACATGACAGGTTTGGTGGTGGGTCAGTGATGGTCTGGGGAGGCATATCCATGGAGGGACGCACAGACCTCTACTGCCTTGGAAATGGTTCTCTGACTGCCATAAGGTATCCAGATGAAATCCTTCAAGCCATTGTCAGACCCTACGCTGGTGCAGTAGGTCCTGGTTTCCTCCTAATGCACCACAATGCCCGGCCTCACATGACAAGAGTATGCTGGCAGTACCTGGAGGATGAAGGAATTGAAACAATTGAATGGCCTTCACGATCCCCTGACTTAAACCCAATAGAACATCTCTGGGACATTATGTTTCGGTCCATTAGGCGCCGCCAGGTTGCTCCTCAGACTGTACAACAGCTCAGGGATGCCCTCACACAGATCAGGGAGAAAATGCCACAAGACACCATTCGTCGTCTCATTAGGAGCATGCCGCGACGTCGTCAAGCATGCAAACAAGTTTTTGGGGGCCACACAAGATACTGAAAAACATTTTGAGTTGCAGAAATTAAGTTTTGGAGAAAATTGACTAGCGTGCCACATCTTAATTTCACTCTGATTTTATGGTGTCTACACAATTGAGCCGCTGTAGACTGAAAACTTTTACTTCCATGAAAAGACTTGGCATCCTTTTGTACCTAAGACACTGCCCTGTCGTTATTTGTAAAGATATCCAACCTCATATTGAGATCTGATGTATCTAATGTGTTTCTTTAAAGTGTTCTTTTAATTTTAATTTTTGTGAGCAGTGCATACATATATATGTTTTTTATGACTACAGAAATATTTAAATGATACACATATAAGTAACATGGCTACCCTTCTACACATGCACCCAAGCTTTTTTTGTGATTATTAAAAAAAAAAATAAAAAATTGTGATGATAAAGTATTTCAATGACATCTGTATGCTTACCAACCCCTTTTTGTCATTGTCCATCATAAATAAAAATTGAATGGAAAAAAAAATACATCATGATACAAGCACACACATGACAATGGGACATACCATTTTCCCAATCTTCCTTGAGGTGGCTATAACACCATCAAGGGAACGCCAGGACACAGCTACTCTTCTTTAAGATGCAGCTCCACCTGTCTACAACCCTCCATGGACCTGGACAATCCAAAAACCCACAGCACCCCAACGGGTCAACCCTTGTATGTGACTAAGGTTCTGCCTCTCTGAAGTAATAGTCTCAATAGATTTGAGTTTGTGGTCACCTCTGGTGCTTCCATTTTGTTGGTCCCTTCAGTGTGTAAAAATCATGGTTTTAGTTCCCTCAGAGTCAGACCTTGTGTCACGTCACCACATCGGCTCTGCTTTTCGCCTTGTATTGCCATGTTTCTGATTCTTGTCAGCTCCGTTCCTCACTTCTGATTTTATGTGCCCCACTGCCAGAATGTGTCAACTTTAACTATGATGCACTACTCCATGATGGTTTCTGATCCTGTTTTTCTTCAGGTCTCTTGTCTCATCCATGCTCAGTAAGTTTTTGTCTTTTCTACCCAAAAGTTTTTCATATTCTGGACTTTCAGTCCTTGTAGGGACTCACTTACCTGTGTCTTTCCATCTCTCAGAAGTTGTGCTGAACCCTTATTTTTCTTCTAGGTTTTTGCCCCAGCGGCATTATTTCTCAGGTCACTTCCGCCCTGAAGCAGTATTCCACTCATCATTCCCAGTACTGAATCACAGATCAAATACACCTTTTTCTCTTCTGGTAAGTCTGATTTTTATTCTAAAATATGATCCGTTGTCCCTAGTGGTTCTAGCTAATTTTCTCCCTTCTTCTGGGTCTTTTAGCCATTAAGGATGTCCTACATTAAACTGAGACTTTGTGGTTTTGTTTTACCTTCAAACTTCAAGCTTGATTTTTTTTTTTTAAATTAAGATATTGAAGCTTTTGTTTTAAATTTATATTTAGACTTTCTAATTCTATTTTAATGACATAATGATCTGAGTACCAAAGACCCAACAGGAGAGTTCCTCTGCACAAGCCGCTTCAACTGTCTCTTTTTCCACATAACACTGCAGTATTGCCTAGATCCCACTGTCCACCTGTCAGTTCAGAGATCGCAGTGATGCTCCTCTGATCCATCTTTTTAGTAAGGTTGCAGGGATACCTTCTTTTTTTTTTTCCAATGAGGTCTACAGAATGACGTTCATGTTTTTGTTGTAGGGTGGACGACATATAAAAAAAAATAAGCTCAAAATTGCATTTCTGAAGATTTTTTTTTATTCAAATCATTATGAATCAGGAGGAGATGAAGTTTAAAAATCTTGTAGTTGCGATGTAGAAAATGCGCTGGGTGGGTCATAATCTCCCTGCTCTGCTCCATTCTAATGCATCCACTTGTAGACAACTAAATCCATATACATCTTTGTTTTCTTCGTCTGAGCTGAAATCTGGATCCAAACTGTAGGGATGGATAGCTCCAATATTGTCTGCAATTTTTGTTGCACCACTAAAATTAAGTTGGAGATGTGAGAGACAGTAAGCTAGCAGGAGAGGATGTAAACACATGGATGATGATGACTGATGCTCTGGGTTGATCACTCCCTACCTTAACGCAGAGGTGAATTTTTAATGAGCTCCTGCTGGTCTGCAGAAACTATGTTATTGAAAATGACAAGTTTGTTTGCTAAAAAACAGCATTATCATAAGTAAAAGACCACTAAAGACGCTTTTAAAGTAGATCAAATGATTACTGAAGTGGGACTTTCACTCGAGTCTTTCAGAGGTTGTTGGGTCTCTCCTCATCTCCTCTATCCCTGCTGGAAACCTCTGATAATGTCTTTTTTGGGGGTAGCAGATAAACTCTGTATTCAGCCTGTATTTTTCTGAACACCCCACTTTTATCCTACCAGTCTGTTTTAAGGTTAGGATTTCCCTCACCTCTCTTTAACTGATTCTTCATTCTGACCTTGCCTCAGCTGATCCAGTTTTCTGCCTTTAAATTCTTTACCCCGTTTCCATTACACACTTGTGATCTGGAAACAGGCCTGAAGGTCAGGCTGATCATTAAGCTGTGCAGCCGTCATGTGGCAAATCGCTGGCGTTACATAAGACAGTAAAACACCGGAACAAAAGACACTGATACGGCGACACGGCAGCAAACAGCACAGGAAGAAGACGTGGGAAACAATTAGAAGGAGAAAGGAGGTTGTCAGATGCATCCGGCCTGAAAAGCGTTAGTGGGAGGAAAGGAGAGGATGCTGGGTAAAGAGGGGCTGGAACAAGATAACAGAAGCACTGCTGTTTTAATGACAGTCTTTTACCACGCGGGACTGAAACGAGTTTTGGAAAAAAATTTCAAGCTTGTTGACAGTCAAGTACAGATAAAAAGTACAGATAATGGAATGCTTAAGCTCAAATCTTTATCGAACAGAGTACAGTCCTCTTTTGATCTATTGTACAAGCATTCCCACTGGTCTTTAGTTCTGATTATAATATTTTTAGCCACATAAAAAAAATGCATTTTTTTTATGACATATTTTCTGTAGGGCTGGAGGAGTTCTTTTGAAATTCCCCGTCACTGTTGACAAGAGGGGAATTCGAAGGGAGCCCGCCCCGCCTTCCCGTCACTTTATTTGTTTACATTCTCTCCCACTAGCTTACAGTCACTCACACCCCAACCTAACATTACTGCTTGAACAAAAATGGTGTGCAAAATTGGAGCTAGATACCAACTCAGACAAGAAAAACTAAGACATTCATTAAAAACAACATCTTTTTGGGCTGGGTATCAATGATAATTTCCAGAATACATTTTTTTTTTATTAAATTAAACTTTGAGAATACATGGTTTACACATTTGGAGACATTTGTTTAGAAATACATTAATAATCTTTATATGATTTGAATATATTTAGATTAATCTGATATAGCTCACATACTGTAAAATGTATTAAGTGAAATAATGAGCTTGTTAATAGCGTACAGTGTTACTCAAAAGAAGAAGCTCTAAAAAAATGTTCAGATCATTAACACTTTTCTGCTTTCCTGTAGTGCGTTTCAGTTTTGAATAAACAAATACTCAAAAGTGCAATTTCAAGCTTAATTTACTTTATATATGTTGTCATCATCAGAAAAAGGCCAAGAGAACATGTTACAAAAACAATTTTTCCTGAGTGGGTCTTTTTTTTTTTTTTATTGATCCATAGAGTTTTCCTTTTTAAATTTACTCAAGGAGAGCACTTTAATCATGTTTCAAAGCTTTGAGCAGCTCTAAAAAGCTTACAATGAAGTATTCTGCTGAGATGTGGCTGATAACTCTCTAAAGCCTAAGATCAGAGTCCACTAACTGTTCATTCTCAGCCTGTTTACATCATGTTGGCAACACAAACAGAGGAGTGGGAGAACCAATTTAGCTGTCTTTTGCAGCTGCACTTTGTTTCAAGGAGAAATACTGTTTGCTTTTACTCTACTAAACACTGCAGTGCTCCCCTTGAATGCTGTAACGTACAAACAGGTTTGTGAACTCTAATCCTGAGTTCTGCTGAGCACACATATCACACAACACTCCACACAATCTGGTTTATCCTGGATGCATAATCTCCTTACTAAAACGGAGCTTCATGCTTTCCTG
This sequence comes from Oryzias javanicus, assembly GCA_003999625.1. Taxonomy (NCBI): domain Eukaryota; kingdom Metazoa; phylum Chordata; class Actinopteri; order Beloniformes; family Adrianichthyidae; genus Oryzias; species Oryzias javanicus. The sequence goes on from CM012443.1 coordinate 25,875,952, forward strand.
CCTGCAAATATAAAAATGTGCTTTATCTTCTGTTTCTTTTTCAAATTGTGAGGATTTTCTTTTTCTTTAAATCAGATGTTTTCACTAGTCGACTGTTGCCAGCTCGCCTACAAACTCCATACTTTAAATCAAGAAATAAAATAAATTTTCCTGAAAAACATAAAAAGAAATGTTCCCGCAATGAGGACAAAAAAATGTGTTTATTATTCAACAATGCATAAATAGATCTAAAATGACAAGTCAAAATCTTTTCTATGGGTTCTGTAATTTTTATTGTCATTTTATTATTTATTTTAAATAAAAAAAATTAAAATGTAAACAAATTATCACATTTTCATTGATTTACTTCATTGATTAGAGGCTATTCTTACAATTTTCACCAAACAATGCTTTACTGTGACCATTTTAATTCTGACCTTTATACATGTGTGCTTTATTGGAATATTTTTTTCTATCTAATTAATAAAACAAATTTGGATCAGTTAAGTTTTTAAATACATTGAAAATGGCTTTAAATATATATTTTTTCCAACTACCAGTCTATATGCATTTTCAACACATTTGCATGAGATGCAAAAGCAAATCCTGTGGTTAAAAAAGCACAGATCAATTTGAATCTTTATGCTGAACTTAAGGCTAATATTGTCTTGATAGTCCTCAACCATGAACACAACCGATGCCTGAGGAACACTGTTAATTTGTAGAACTGCCAAGTTTAGATTGCCAGCAGGTGAGCTTAATGGGAACAGGGTTCCCTTGGAACTGTTTTTGCAAAAATGAGCAGGACTTTACATCCTGAAGACTTTGAACAGCACTTTTATTTTCTCCACTCATGTGAAAAGGCTTGTCCTTGCTGAGAAGCCATGACCAAAGATATACTCCACATTAAAGGCACAAGATCTTCTGATGTTCTTTTAATGTAAGTGAAAACACTTCTGATTTTAAAATATTGAAGAGTCTGGCAGTAAAGAAATTCAATGGTTCAATGGCATACTTGTTGGATCAAAAAACTATGTCATATGGAAAGGAGGATATAAAAATATTCAGTTTGATAAATATAAATTATGTATATTAACTGGAAAATAAACAAAAGGCAAAATTACTTTATGCTTAAAATTGTCTGACATTTTTGAGTAAATCCTTGGTGAAATTATATATATATTATATATATATAGATATATATATATATCTATATATATATATATTTTTTTTTTCAAATCTTAAATGTGAAGAAGTAATAAAACGCTCTTTGTTGCTTTTTGAAAAACAAAAATAAGATCCGGCTAAAAATGTGAAAATAAGTAAATACATCAATAATTGCAATAGTCACAGAAAACCCTGGGACTGATAATTTACTTGTGATTGTTGGATCTAATGATTAGTTGCAGCAATGCATAATTTAAAATTAGCGTGCTCAGTACTTTCACTGATTAAAATCAAGCTGAAGTAATGGATCTGACAGCCTGCCCAGACCGTGAAAGATCACTACAAGTAAACTCACAGAGCAGAAGTGACACTGATGTCTCTGTTATGATACGTGTCGCAGTCAGATGGCGAGGAGCCTCGGAGGATGCGTGTGGCAGAGCTCAGACCTGGAGGAGGCGACGGGAAGGCTGAAAAATAAAGAGCTTGAATAGTTTTACAGACTTTTACATAACACGCTCTAATAGCAACTTCATTTTTTTAACATCTTGTTCTCAGCATGCAGATTCATACAATCCAACGCTCAGGAGCTGATGTGCTTTGATTGAACAGCAGGCGATGGTGATTACCAGAATTTCTTATGAAACTGTTGCTGGGAAACCATTGTTTTGACATGTATTGATTAAAAAAAAAAAAGTTATGCAATCGAGAGGTAACGAGAGGACGAACTAGGTTCATTAGAGTTTAGGAGTTCTGAAGCTTCTTTGTAGGGATTGATGCCGCCAACCCAAAGAAACCACATCCACCCCAATGAAGGAAGCAGACAGAAAACCCGGCGCTGCTGTGCAGAGGGAGGCAGGAGATGGTTTGACAGTGATTGGTGGGCACGCTGCAGATTGGCCCTGACTTTCTGTTTGAAGCAGAACCTTTCAGACAGAATTCTAAATGTACTTTGCAAACAGAGCAATTCCCCCCACCGAGAAACAACTTTAACAAGCTTCTGGAATGAAGCAAGAAAAAAAGCGACATTGGATCCTGTGTCAGGGAGCCCAGGAGGTGTCACATCCGAGTGTGAGCAGCTTTTATCACACGGCTCCCTCTGCAGATTATGGTGTCAACTTCACCCTGAGAACAGCATCAAGTGGTTATACTGCGAGTAGAGGCTTTTAGGAAATTACTTTTGTCACTGAAACCATAAAAAATGGGGAAAAAATCTCAGCAGGAAGAACAAAAACTGTTTTAGGAAAAGACGCCCTCCAAAGAGATGATGAAATCTCCCTGGTCTCATGTTCAGGAGGGAACAATGAGGGAGAGTCATTTCCACTGGTGTGCCCCGCAGCTGGCTGATAACACTTCCAGCAGGAGATGGCAAACAGATTACAGCTCATCAGCATGCAGCATGGAGAGACCTTGATCATCTCCCCTCAGCTGCCTGCCACTGATCACTCCTCCAGGAGGAGGGGAGCTAATCGATACAAAGAAAGAGAGACTGATTGAATATCGGAGCGCGCTGACTGATCTGAGGAGATCCACAGTTCCGCTCCATCGATGGCAGACCTGCTTTATAAGCCTTTGGAGCCTCAAGGCTTTGCATGAGCTGATATATGATGGAATGGGATCTGATCGTCACGGTAACAAGTGACGTGGTACTCTGTGTGTACGTGCCTCACAGTCAATGACTCAAGCTGTCAGTCTGCTTTAAAAATATCAAAGACGAAATTGTGCTAAAGTATTTTAGAGGTAAAAGTAATCCAAAAGAGACATGACAGCGAAGGAGAGTGCGTCTGCCCTGGCAGACTGGGGTGGTGGTCCCTCTTTTTAAAAAAGGGGGACCATCACCAGGGGGATTATGCCAAGTCTAGTTTTCTTCTCAGTCATGGAACAGCAGATCAGTTTTAAACCTTACAGTGCCGGAGGGTTCATGGGAGTTCACCGATCCAGACCATATGTTCTTTGAGGACTTGGAAAAAACATTCAATCTTACCCTTCTTAATGTTCTGAGGGAGGTCTGTATTAAATGTACTATAGCCCACTATATGGACATTAAATTAAATTCTATTAAAATCATATTTATCAGAGGGCAACTGCTATCTTTGCAGAGTTTTGTTGGATTTTCCTGCAGCAGCTGTTTTTTTTTTTTTTTTTTAATTACTAACTTTTTACCCCTTGCTTTTACCCAAATAATGAAGCAAAAGTTTGTTTTGGCTGATGTGATCGGAACTTCTTTTTTAAGTGAGTATTGTTACTGTGGATTATAACTTTTTAAATCAACACCCAGCAGCCAATCAGAATCGAGAATTCATCCAGACCATAGTAAAATCATAATTAAAAGACCACTGCGAATGATTTTAAAATAAATCAAAAGATAATTAGAGTGGAACTTTATTTGAAAAAAATGTACAAATGTAAAATAGTAGGATTTCAAGGTTTATTTTTTTCTTGCTCAATACATATCGACGCTCATATCGAGGTACATATCGAACCGTGAGAAAAACTGTAATATAAGTATATCTCAGTAAATGTGTGAAAATGATCTTTATTCAGATCAGCTGCAGTACCGAGAGTCAGATCTTCTTCACCAATGCAAACTGTAATTCTGCATTGATGAAAACATTTTGGAGAAATAAAAGCGTATTTTAGCATTTAATTCCTATACAACAAATAGTTACATCAGTTGTGAGTAGAAGGAAATATCCACAGAAACAACGACCTGTCACCTCCTCCTCCTCATCCTGGCTACCAGCATGGTCATACATTGCTGTGAGATGGCTTCTCATTCTTCAACCAGAATTTTTCCCAATTCAGCCAATGTGGCTATGTTGGTGGCTGTGACATGAATCGCATACTCCAGTATGGAGGTACTGTAGCCGATCTTAAACAATGCGCTCCAACAGGCATCTGATTTGTAATAATGAAGGTACCACAGACTCAATAGTAAACAGGGACAGGAAGCTGTGTGAGATTGGGAAAGGAGATTTAGTGCATTTTTCATGGGCACAACCCACACACTCAGCTCTGCTACTCGCTGCAGAAATGCATTTCCTTGCAAATGTGGCACATTTCAAAGCAGCCTTTCTGATGGTAAAAAATTCATACTTAAGGAGGATTATTACAATAACAACAACAAACATTCATGATACAGAAAATGGGTTATTTATTGTGCTTAGAACGTCTATAAATATCATCTATAAATGTTTATGGGATACTTCAAAGTATTTCACTGATCACTGTTATTTTAAATATTTTTTTGAAGTTCTTAGCAAAATAAAAGAGTTACATTAACAGATGTTTTTCTAAACGGGAAAAAATAACTTAAATTTGTTGTCTCTGAAAAACAAATATTGCATATTGCTATTGGAAAAAACAGAAAACCTGGAAATCTTTTATGTGTTTAACAATTTTTGAAATTAATCCATTTTATCCATATATTTATTTATATCTTTAGTGTATATCTTCAGTGTTTCCATGCTCTTTGGATATTTTAATAAAGGTTTCATCGCAGCAGCTTAACTCTCATTGCTTAATTTTTAATGATTTTATTTTACATTTTTCTATGTAGATGGTAGATAGGTAGATGTTTCTTTTTTATTTTGTAGTATAGCATGTGTTGTTGTATAAATAGTATATAAATAAACATGATTGATTAATACCTGTCCATGTGACAATCTTGTACCATACATACTAAATGTATTTTTGGAATCCCATTTTTTTGGTGTTGGTTGACCAGGGGAGCGACTTATACTCAGGTCTGACTTTACTTTAAAAAAATATATATATATATAGTTACAACCGCAAGAGGGCATAGTAGATGTGTGTATGAGTATTTGCTATTGACAGCTATGCAGAAGAAGTGCCACTCGAGGCTGATTTACACTTGCCATTTGAAACAAGAAATAGAATGCACATTAATCAATAAGAATGCTTACATTGCCTTCACGTTTGTCATGTCTGTATCTTCTGTCCGTCCCTCCACAATGCAACACAAGCTTTATGCATCTGAAGACAAGTTCTAGTCCATTGCCATGTCGATTTCATACCAAAAAGCTAGAGAAATAGCAAACATCCAGATTTCAAAATAAAAATTTCTGTTTTACTTTCAAAATAAAATTTTTAACAATTTCAAATCTAAGGTGACATGCCCATGCGATACAACATGTTAACACCACAAATAACACTTTCATCCATTATTGCCATGAATGACAAAAGTTTAATTTTGGAAGCACAAAAACACAATTTATGACATAAAACATGACATTTACAAGAACCCTATGAGAAAGGACGGGGCAAGGGACTAGTTTGTAAACTTAGTGCATGTGTATGGCTGTATGTTCAGTCAATTAGTTACCTATTTGATTATTTATGATTTAATTTTCAAGATGAAATATCAGTATTTGTTTTTGTATTTAGTTAAGTAAATTTGTCCAAAAAGAGCAACTTTTACTCCAATGCAATTTATATTATTTTTTTTCTTGTTTATTATTCTTCTATTTATCAATTTATTTTTGCTTTTGCTACTTATATTTCGGAGTGAATTATTGTCTGAAAAATAATTGGTAATCAACTGGCACTGTTAAAAAATAATTACCTTTTTAAAAATTAATAACTTGTTTTGTATAATAGCCTATACTTGTACAAGGCTTTACACAGGTGATAAATATAAAACTCAGTGTACATAACATGACAATAGGTAGGAAAGAAACAAAATTAACTAAAAGATAATATTTGCTATTGCCCACTTGTGAATTAAAATAGAAAACATGAGCATCTGTGGCTTCTGCAGCAAAAGCAGCATGGCCCGGAGCTCCTGCGGCAACTCAACAGGACGAATAGCTTCATTAGTGAAGGACACTGATCAGGATTAACAAGGCCTCATTACAACAAGCTGACACCCCTAACCAGTACTGGTGTCAGCCGCTGGTGTCTTTTGCATTTTTAATTTTTGAAAAAGGACATCCTGTCCTTTAGGACTGTATCCACTAAAAAGATGAGAGTGCACGTACTTATGCTAGTATGTATTTAAGAGCAATTATGACGATTGTGGATTAACTCGAGTTCAGGAATTCTGTCACAAAAAGCTGAAGCAGGAATTCTAATTTTATTGGGTTTAAAAGGTGTTTGGTCTCATACAATAGGTATGAAATGAACCTAAAAATTTTAATTAAACATGATGTTGTTAAGTTAGTAAAAACAAACACTTGCAAGTAATCAAAACCGTCTCTTTAAATATTACATATTAATAAGAATGTTTCGATTATAATGAGAATATTTAGATTATTGTTACTGATTAATATAAATTATTTGTCTGTGGATGTTTTGAAATTTGATTACATCACTGATAATAATGATCCTTTATAACCTGAAGCTAATATTGTAGAGTATAAATATTTGATATTAAGTCCTGAACTGGATGTTGATGATTCATGTAGAAAAAATGGTATGGTCATGTCGAGGTGGGATTATATAAATGCACTTCCTTCCACTCCCTTTCAAGTGATCAACTTGTGAGTTATTATGTAATAAGTTACTTCATGTACTATCACCTGATTGCTTGAAATAAACCATTTCATTCATTCATTCATTCATTCATGTTCACAACACTCTTAAACCATTAACAAAAGTGAAGATTAATAGGATTTTATGTAAGAAATCTAAGTATGACAACATTGCAAAAAAAAAAGAAAATGTATTTGTAAAGATTTTCAGTCATTCAGGATTATTTCCATTAAAAAATAAAAATGTAGGAAGTTCATCCGTACTGAGATGTTAGAGTTAAAGACATTTAACCTCTTATTCAAAAGACTCTTAAGTTGTAAGATATAGAATTGTTCTTTCTAAAACCTTTTATGCTAAAAAAAAAATAAATGAGAAACTAGGGAAACAGTAAAGTTTGTTAATAAACTGCATCCTCTGCTGGCTGGTAATAGTCTTTGTTGATGCAAATCAATGGATATTTAAAGCCTAAATTTATTCCTTTTACAAGTTCATATGCAGACATGCTTGCAAATTTCACCAGATGTAAACTGAGAAAAACAAACTTTTTGTATGCTGCTTTTTTATCTGTGGTAATGTTCTGATGTCGGGTGTTAATTGCCAGATCAAAACCATCGTTTCAAGTGAGAGGCTGTTGCTAAATGATTCTGTGAAACTTTTATTCTGATACCTACACCATTCTTTTTGTAAGTTAATAACATTATAGTAGAGGTATTTTGATTCAAGACAAAAATTATGATGGCTTTAGTTAACCTTAATAACAACAGGTACTGATTCAGCCAATGTATTTCTATTTTTTGCATTTCTATATCTTCATTTGATGCTGTTTATATTTCAGAAACTCAACAAAATCCAGATTCTAAACCTGCCGAATCCCTTCTGATGTCATGGGGCTGCTGGAGCCTATCCCAGGTACTGTTGGGAAAAAAATGGATACTCCCTGTACAGGTCGCCAGTATGTTGCATGTTAGAGCCACCTATGAATCCTGTTTATGGACCATCGGAGAAAAACGGAAGAGAAAGGGGCACAACAGGAACACACAAATTCCACACAGAAAGGTCCCGGTCAGGATTCTCAACGTGAGCCGAGAGTGCTAAACACTATACCACTATGCCGCTTCTCAATGTTATTTCTCATTCTAAATGTATGTATATTTTTGAGTATAAACTGTGTTTGTGTGTTATTTTTAATAACACCAACAAAAATGTGAAACTTGGTTTGATGTGGAAACATGCACAGGTTTTACTGCCAGCTGCTGAAACATTGTCATTAACTGAGAAAGTGTGCATCCCCTCGGGAACATCTGTGAATCCTTTCATCATGTTCTGTACAAGCTGTGACTAAGGTGTGTTTACCCAAGAGAATCTCTCTCGTGCGCTTCGTGAGAGCCCTGAAAGACGAGCAGCATATATTGCAACAAGAAAATGGGTCGTAAACAAGTGAGTCACCCAAAGTGACCACTAACAGTGCCATTTATCTGAGCCTCGAGCAACCAGCTCACACGGGCCCTGATGTGTTTTGAATATAAGAAAACCAGGTGAGAAAAGCCACTGTAGTGTTTTAAAAAGTGAAGCTTGTGGATTACTGCTGGATCAGGCTCCCTGTAAATGTTCTCAACTTAAAAACGTCTCTGCTTAACCATAAATTTGCTGACAGAGAGTAGAGGCGGTAGACTTCATTTACATTTCTTCTGTTGCAGAAAATCCTTCTATTATTCTTACAGATGGTGTATCCTCTGATGACTTTCCTTCAGCAGAAACCTCTATGCTGTTCGGAGCTCTTGAAAAATCCCTGACTTACACTTTACGACAAAAAGACTGCTGAGTGAGCTTTAAAAGAGTTGGAGTCTATAACAAAAAACCTCACAGATCGATGGGTTTTATTTCAGTTCAGGAATGTTCTCCGGCGAAAACAAAGACTCACTGACTCAATTTTGAATAAGGATGCCAGGTTTATACAACCTTTCTTTTGTCAGAGGAGAGCTGTTTTTATGTTTCCTGTTTTTGTTTAAGGAACTCTTCTGAAAAAAATCTATGATGACATACAAAAATAAGTTAATGTTTTTGATAAAATCACTTGCAAAGCTCAGAAAACACACTTTACAAAATCAGTTGAACCCAAAGAAATGGATTCAAGACCAGATCGCAGAGGTCAGAAGTTATCATATGCAGTGGAGGTTCCTCTCCCACTTTTAAAGTCATGTCTACACTCCGGCAGTGGGGTCAGAGCCGTAACGCCCAGGGTAAGGCGCATAAAGCGAGACAAAAAACTCATCGATAATGCTGTCTGTCAGTCAGACTTTACTAATTGCACTCAATGTCATTCTAGAACTTGTTTGTAAGAGGCTGTAAGTTAGTCACATTAGATGCATTATCCATGTTAAGAGTATTCACAAAACCTGTAACTCCCAGAGAAAAAACAGACCGGTTTGTCAAACAAACGTTACTGTGGCTGCGCTAACTCCCACCTTGTTAGTATTGGTGCATTCACGCGGGCTGCGTGAAGTGCATTCAAGAACGCGGTTTCATGAACATGCATTCAGCCAGTAGTGTACACACTGGACCAGACACGCAGGTAGCGGCAGGGAAGGGATTCTTCTTCTTTTGTGTTTTTACTGTTTACTAGTGCTCGTCTGGCACCCTCAACAGGCGGAGGAGCCTCAGAGCGAAAAGTCAAAGCAGTACAAATCCTGCAAATCTCGCTCCAGGCTTTTTGTTTTCACAGCCGTTTCTATAAATGTCGGTCTTGGAGTCATATAAATCCAACCGGGCACAAACCGTAATTATTAGTTTCTCCTTCGTGATCATGTTTACAACTGTTGGTACTTCCGTGTTTTGAAGTGAGACCACTGTGCGTCACTACCAAATCTGAGTCCCTGGTCGGCCAAATTGCCATGTTGCCGCAATTCAGCGTGAAAATGTTCAACGGATTGAACTTTCACAGTGCAATCAATAAACGCCTGATTTGTTGCTAGAGACCGCAATCGGACTTAAAAACTTGTGTAGCGACACATGATCGGACACGGGAGCCCAAAATTCTGGTCTCGACATGGTCTCGACATGGTTGCATAGACTTTCATTGAAAGTGGCTGCAGTTTAGCCAGCCTGAACGCACCTGAGCACATTAAAATAACAGTCCGACAACGTTTCATGTTAGCTGCGTTAGTGAATTCACAATACCTGTAACTTCCAACTTTGTTAGTGTAAATGGTTCGACTTTGTTGCTCTGCGTTGGATGCTCCAGTGAATAAAGATCACGCTTGTAGGTTGATTCAGCTGCCTTCAATCTGGTCAACAGGAAAACAAAACTTATATGGCTGTCCTAAATTTTCATCTCCCCCTCAGCCAGAGCCCATAGAAGTCTGAGTAAGCGCAGCACTTCCCCCCCCACAGAACATAAAATAACACAAGAAAAAAACAGTAAAATGAGAAAACAACACCGTACCTGGCCAACAGAAAAACAAAAATGACACAGCTGTCTTGAATTTTCGTCCGTGTTTCCCCTTAAAATTAATAAAATGCACGAAAAAGAAAGAAAGTTAACATAAACATCAGTGACACATGGCGTGAAAATGGCGCATTAGCTTGTTTAGAGTGGCTAATAAAATAAAAAATACAAAAAACTAAGGAAAATTGACGCTTCATAATTCCTAATTTTGTTACGTGTAGTTACAACAAACTAACAAGCAGTTTAAGAAATAATATAATTACACAAAACGGACACCAGGAGGAGCAGTCTGAGTGCGCGTGCTCATTTACGCCTCATGCGTGATCGTGGTGGGTTCAAGTACCCTCGGACAGACCGATGCCCAGGGAGGAATGTTCACAAAAGCAACTATTTACACTGAAATTTGGTGAAAATGAACAATCTGAACCAAAACACCCATTACATTAGCAACACGTGATGAAAACACATGAGTACGTCTAAAGCAAACTTTAAAGAACAACACTGACTTACAACCTTGTTAGTAACATTTAAAAACACACACACAGACCAACACCACTACACGTAAGGAATTTACAAATCACCCAACCTTTTCGAGACACATAAAAACACAAAACAATCAACACAAACTTTTTTTAAAGATGTGTGTAATTTTATTTTTGTCTGAACATCTACAATTTTCTCCTTTCAACCACACCTCCTTCAAAGAACGTACATTTTCCTCTGCATCCTCCCCTTTAGCCTTTGTGGTTGTTGAATTCCTGTTTAATAGCCTCATTTCTGTCTAATCTTTATGATGCAGCACTGATAGATTGAGACACATGGTGGGCGTTCAGCACAGTTTATTTCCAAGAGCATTTCTGTGACTACACAAGGTAGGAAAAAAAAAAAACATGAAATTGCAAACCATTCTTCTTTCCACCCTCAACATTAATGTCTCCCTTGGGTTAACCGACTGGGATTGCTCATTTTCCAGCCGCTGCTTTTTAATACAAGTCTTCTTCTGCGAGTGGACAGTTGGTCTCCACAGAGGATCATTTAGCAGCAGGATCTGGACCCCGCTTCTACATCATGAGACTTGAGGCCTGTGACGCACATAAAGTTCGCTCACCTTGTGTGTTTGCTGATAGTGACAATTTGCTATAGTACTGTTAAATTTTATGGACCGTGGTGTTATAAAACACATTTAATGCAGAGCTCCAAAGCTTATAGGAATTCAGACCTTCTGCAGACAGCAGGTATTTTAAAAACCTTACATACACTACATGTAATCGTTGTCAATAAAGGTTTGTATCAATTAGCATCTGCTTGTAAAGCCCAACCCATATTTTATTTAGCAAATCAGGCTATTTTAATAAACTCTAGAAGAGCTTCATGCTTTTAGATGTTCTGTTCTTTTAAATCTTTGAATATTTTTAGTTTTTTATTATTAGGTTTAAAACGCAACCTTCCACCACCAACTGCCTTTCCATATGTAGGCTTACATGCAATGTAACTCAATCACTGATTTATTGAATCTCCTCACCACCTTTTAAGCATTAATATCCAATAAATGTAATTCATTTAAAAAAATAAAGCTCACACAATAACAGAATATCTGTAATCATGTTACTAGAGCTGGGAATCGATAATTATTATTTGATTTGAATTTACATGGTTTGCACATTTATACACATTTGTTTAGAAATACATTAATAATCCAATATATTTTTCAAGATATTTATATTAATCTGATGGTTCCCAGACTGTAAAATGTATTCGTGAAATAATGAGATTGTCAATAACATACAGTGTTACATGGTTTCTCAAAAGGAGAAGGTCCAACAAAACTGTTCACGTCATTAACATTGTAAACATTGTTCATCTTCTCCTGGAGGACGTTTCAGTTTGGCCACTAGGTGGAGCTCGCACTATAGCAGTACTCTTCTCTTTTCAAGAGCAAAAAAGGACATTTTAGATCACAAATGGTGACTTTGAGAAATGTTTTCTTAAAAGAATTTGGAAAATTCCTGCTTGCAAGTTTCTAAAGTTGTTCATTCAGTCAGTAATGTATAGCGTTAGCATTAGTTCTCCTTTAAGAAATTACATTAAACTTTTAGCATCAAGCTAGCGTACTTTAGCTTCATTGGCCAGCTTGATCTCTTTTTATGGATCAATTATTGATCTATTAAGCTTAAATAAACTCAAATTGATTAACCCAGCCCTACTTACAAGTGACACTGTCCTTCTCATCTGTTTATGTGGAACAACGTGGCAGAAGATGGAGCTGCTTTATTTTTGACCTAGATTAACTTGTCTTTCAGTCAAGGTTTGCTTTTTTAAATAGTTAGAAATTGCCAAAGTGAAATCTAAAATTCCTTCCTCTCAGAATGAGAGAGGATGCTTCAACAACTTGCAAGAACAACACAGACACGGTCTCATTAACCTGGCAGGCATTTTGTATAATATTTTATACAAAAGCTAAAACTATTAAAACTAATGTTTTATGTCCTTTAGGACTAAACTTGGAAATTCCAAGATTATATAATACTGACTGATAATCCAGGCTTATTTAATAAAACAGTGGTTTGATTGATCATTTAATGGCATTAGATAACTACTCTGTGCTGTTGTTGCCTGCAGTCTCGTGTTGTAAATTTGCTGTGAGACATTTTAATCAGCTGATTTGTTCCATATATCACAACAAACAAGAGGTTCATTAATTCCTTATTATGTAATAACATGTTTTTTTTCCAATGGAAATCTTTTTTTAATGGTAGCTTTTCAGTTTTCTTGATTTTATCTGCAAGAATGTGGATTTTACAGAGTCTGCTTTGTCTTTAGATGCTCAAAGGGAGACTTTAATCATTTTCTTTATCTACAGATATTCAAGACTTGCTCAATTAAAATATAGACCAAAGGAACCCACATGCTTTTCTTTATTCTTTTATTAGCTTCTTTTTTTTTAGAAATCAGTCTTTTTCATTTCACTTTAGTAGCATGGAATAGTGCCTAAGGCATAATGAGTGTTTAAATTGATCTCTGTTTTCTATGGAGGAAATACAGCATACTTTTCTCATTTAGCGTGACTAACAAGACATTTTCTTTCAGTTCTGTCAAGTGGTGCTGGACTCAAAATGACAGAAATGTTAAAGCTGTAAGACATAAACTTTAAATGCAGTTATTGTTTACAGTTATTGTTTTCAAAGGACAGGGAGAACCAGACTGGGTTAGGCAACCCTTTGAAGGGTCTTGCTTGAGGACAAATATTGCATCAAGCTTATTGAAAGCAAACCCAGGTTTCCTGCATGCTCGTCCTTCACCAAGCCAACTGCTGAGTTTAACAACTATGGACAAAATTTATAAAAAAAAAAAAAAAAAACAGAGTGAGAGATAACGGATGACCTGAAAAGCAAATACTGAAAACCAGATGCTTTTATCCAACAAGGACGATTACTTCAATCAAACCAGCTGTAGGTAATCAGCAAATGAAAGCAGATGAGACTGTGACAGCAGTAGGAACACAAAAACATAATATGTATAACTAATAGGGCATCATCCTACAGTAAATATCCTAAAACTTTCACAAACTGAAGCTGAGTGTCACTGGGAAAGTTTTTCAAATTAGCCATTTACAAGGGAGGATTTATTATTTTTCATTAAGACATTTTTGCTTTCAGGCATTAAGGATTCATAATATAATCCAATGGTTCTGTGAAACAATACATTTTTTGCATGCTAATGTTTTTGTGAAACAAACGAGCCAGAATTGTCTGCCCTGGCTTACACAAGCAATATCAATTTGGCATTTGCACAGTTCATCCTCTCTGAATACAGTGCTGCTGCAGCACCAAAACATGATTAAAATTCTCTGCAGAAAGTGTCAAACTGTCTAACGACTAATTAACTTCCAAATCGATGAGATGAAACGAGCTGCTGTGATCTGTGCTTCGCATTAAGAGTTTAACATTAGTTTTAAATGTTCATTATTGTGATTTATTTAAACAATTTCTTCAATAAGAGACCGGTAACACAATACTGACTGGGAAAAGCTATTTGTGATTTTATTTAAAGCAAATGAAATGAACATGAAGATCTATCTAAAAATATCTAGGACAAAATATAATGGACATAAATCCAGAGCAGCCTTTTTTTAGTTCTATTCTCAGCCGCTTTCATGTGCTTTGCTTGTATCTGTTTTTATTAGATGAAGCCTTTTTTATTTTTATTTTTTTTACAATTTTACATTTATAAATTAATTAAGTAAATTTATTTTTTGAGTTTTTGGCAGCCACACTTTTTTTTTATATAAAATTAACAGCTTTTAATTAAATCTCCTAAAGGTCACACTGCCGCTACAAACAATTACGCATTGTCTACGTATGCAATTTTGGTCAATCGTGATAGATGCGTAATATACAGTTCTTGATATACAAGTGTTTCTTGCGTTTGTCATTTGTCGATGTGCACAGATTTCCGATGAGGGTTTCTGTCTTTACTTGAATTTGGTTTTAGGCTGGTCAAAATTTTTGGTTGGTTGAGAATTAGGAGCTGTATAAGTATTTTACGTTGACTATCAATCACTTTATTTTATATAGCACATTTCATCAACATGCTGTTGAACACAAAATAATTAGCAAAAAAGAGATTGATCACATTGAAGACGTTGATCTGTGAAGTGTACAAGTTCTTATAAAAATCTTTAAACTTGTTATTAATTTTGATCCGGTCATGAGTGACATTTCCTGACTGATCCATAATAGATGTTATTGTGGATTTTTCTTTATTAATTTTTAGCTGATTAGCTAGAAATTTGCCAGATTTATTAGTTTTAAACCTTTTTGTCTCAGTTTTTGTATTTGGAATTGCGTTTGTTTATTAATTAAACTGATTAAACTAATTTAACTGAAGCTTTGATTTTTTTTTAATCTCCCAGAATATGTTCTTGTGCTGAAGCAGCATGAGCAGTCTCCAGATTTTTTGTTTTATTTTTTCAATTCTATAAAATTTGCTTTCTCTTTACGTTTTTTGTAAGTTACAAACTCAACACAAAAAGTACACAGCCAGGATTTGAATCAGGGCCCGGCTAGAGTTCAAAAACCCAAATGCATTTAATGTTTTTTATTTTAACAAATAAATCACCATTGTTGATGGAGAAAGCTGGTTAAAAAAAAAACTACAGAATAACACGACAAAGAAAACCGAGAAACTTCACAAAACGCTCCAACAGAGATGAACCAAGAGAACTTAAATACGCAAACAACTAAATGAACTGATTGGGTGCAGCTGTGAACTCCTCCAGCAGGAAGTGGGCGGGGCAGCAAGGAGGAGCCACAGAAGACTGCACAAAACAGGACAAAGAAAAAGGAACTAAACACGCAGAACATGTCACCTTCTAACTTCCAACCATTACACCATCAAGTAGTTCTGATTAAAACACTTTAAGAAAAAAAAATGAAGCAATGAAAACATTAAAAATTAAAAAAATTCTTATTTAATTTTCATATATTCAGTATGTTGACCACTGGACATGCCCATGTATGGTCAAAGTTAACACACATACATTGTAAAATATACAAGAAAATGCATACTAACTCGTATTACATAAAAACACATACAGTACATTAAAAACATTTGTATTAGACATAAGGAAAATCCACCAACTTTATGTATTACGTATATTATTTAACTTAATAAAATGTAATGGGTCTATAAGAACGTTCTACGCATGATATTGCAGATTCGGTAAAGTTTTTTTTTTTTTTTACGATGTTATGGATGAAATCTTTTGTTATTTATGAAGACAAAACCAAATGTACATGAAGATGTGTCAGTTTTGACACCAACAACTTTCATTTTCCCAATCTGAAAAAAAATTGCATAATTTACTTCATTTAAACTTCAAAGTATTTTTGGTCTTTACAGATTTTCCAATTTATCGATGTTTAAAAATATTCTGAAATTAATTTTCTGACTCAGAAATTACACAGTTGTGTTATATGTTACTATAGCTGCTATCAAAAACTCCAATGAAACCAAACTCTGAAGTTCAAATATAGCTATATGAGAAAAAAAGCCCCCATCTGGTTAACGAGGCTTGATGCACTAATTTCTTCAACACTGTTCATAATCGTAGCAACTCTCAAAGCTGCCATGATTATTAACAGTGCTGCCAGAGGGCTGCTTGAGCTGCATGGTCTCCGCCAAACGTTCATCCCATCAGCAAACCATCATTTCCCTCTCAGTGGGTGAAGATCAGATGCCTCCACAGCAGGCGTCATAAACAGAACAGGTTTAATGGCTTAAGTGTGTTAACTTTGCCAGTGCACGGCCTCTGTATGGACATGACTGCTGATCGGTAGAGTCACAGTGGCCTCAACTGTGTGTTTCGTCGAGACTGCTGAGCCAGTGTTAACTGACTAATGTAAGGCTATTTATGGACGTCAGAGCGAGCTGCATGATTAACTATGTCAAGTGTGGGAGGCAATGGCTTCACATGCTCGGAAATTTACACCCCAGCCTTCCTCCCCCCTCTTCCTCCTTCCCTCTGGCCGACTGATTTATCTAATGGCTTTGGAACCTCGTCTGCAGAAGGCTCCTATTGCCCTTCTCTGATCGTATTATACAACGGCACATAAAGGAAAAACGTAAGCTTCATATTTGAGAAGGCGTGAGTTGACAGTATACAGACCGGCGGGAAAGCAGCACCATGAAAGACAGCAGAGCTTCTCTGTTTGCAGTGATGCAGCACGCTTAACGGAAGCATACCCACAATGCCACTGCCAGTGGGATGATATTAGAAGTCAATATATCTATTTGTGCTCAAGTAATCGCCTTACTGTCAGTTTTTTTCCAGTAAGATGATTTTTTTTGTTTGTGAAACATGGATTCTGTGACCTCCTTCTTTTGACTGCTCCTTTTAGGGGTCGCCAAAGCAAATAATCTTCAAACTTTATCCTCTACATCCTCTTTGTTCACATCAAACATCCATCCTTGACTGCATAAATCTCATTTTTGGTCTTCGTTTTAGTCCTTTTTCCTGTTGGCTAAAACCTATGCATCCTTTACATTATCACTGTCCTCTCTCAAAACATGTTCAAACCCCTAAACAGTTCCTCTGATGGATTTCTTCTTGATCCTATCCATCCATCTCTGTCAAGATTCAAAAGGAATCTCAACATCTTCATTTCTGCTCCTGCCAGCGGCTACTGTTTTTAAACCAACAACACAGACATTCTCACCAACGTTTTCTCTTTCCTTTCATTCTTCTTGAGACTCTTTTATCACCGCTTTACCTCCACCTCTCTAGATCTCCTTTCCACCTTTCTCTACTTGCTTTACAGACATTTCTGGACTCTGGAAAGATCCATCCATCCATCCATCCATCCATCCATCCATCCAAAGACTCTCCTCTCCCTGTTCACTTCATCCAGCTTCTCCAGGGGAATACCGAGGTGTTGTGGGCGGGACTGTTGTCATTTGCATGCACAGTTGTTGATTTGTACATAACTTTGGATTTGTTTGTCCGTAATATATGTTACTCATACAATACATTTGTGCATAAGTACAAACATTTCTGGACAAATTTCTTGTTTTCTTGTGTTTTAATATTATCTGTTTAAGAAAGTGGGAAAATGTCAAGTTTCACCAGATAATATTCACAATCTAAATTCAAATCGGCTGAAAAGTGAACTCTGATGACTGAGAATTCAAGTAGCATTTAAACGCATCACTTATGGATGAAGCTTTTCTTTCATGGAGACGTGAAAAGTTACAAAACATCAGATTTGTGCGTAAATGTGGTTTTGTATGTGCAAATGTGGACTTCCCCTCCGTCTGTACAGAAACTCACGACACCAGGTAGAATTTCACCGCTTTACTCTGGTCTATAAACGGGCATAAAACAAAAATTTACAATTTGTTTACAGGGGCAGTGACACATCTGATGGCTCCCCTCTGCAGGTCTCTTTGCTCTGCGAGGGCGGAAGCCAATACAAACATAACATTAAATTTAGTAACTCCTTTTTTTTTTCCAGAAACTAAATTCCGTCCTGTTTAATGACTAATATATTCAACATTGTATGAAAAAAAGGAATAAAATATGTAAAATTATAGAGGTGAATTACAACAATTTCATGTGCGACGTGTACCTGTTCGCTAGCCAAAAGATATTTCTCAATTGTATAAAATGCACCATCCCTTAAAATACATAAATACAAGAACACAAAACTGGGCTCAAAAAATATATATACACTTTTTCTGTTACGGCTCTTTGAATAACAGATGAAAACAGCATGCTAAATAACCTTCACATTTTAAAAAGTTTGCAGGGCGTTCTGCAAAACTGAAATCAAATTGTTGCCAGAGCATTTTTAAATTGGTTACTCGTAGTTTCTAAATATTTCTTTGTGTGGCTAGTTTCTAGGTGTTGTGATTTTAGGTTGTGCAAGTGTAAAATGTACTTTGTATTTTTTTAATTTAATCATTTTTGTACTTATCGTATGCACAAATGTATTGTATGAGTCAAGTATTAGACACGGACCTTCACTTTCAAAGTTGCGCACAATTCAGCAATTATGCAAGCACAAATGAGAATGATTCTATTTTCTCTCCATAATTGTTACACCCCTATTTTGTCAAGGGGTTGCGGCATAGCATAAAGGTAAAAAAAATGTAACAAAAACACATAGAATGGCTCCATAAAAATCTAACATTTTTTTACAAGAGCAAAACAACAATAACTAAATGTCAAGCAAAAGGCTTCAGGGTGAACCAAGGCCAAAATAACAAACAAAACCCCAACTAACTCAACCCAGGGAGCTTACCTGCAAAACAAAGAGAAAAGAATGACAAACACTAACCTCCCTGGACTAACATAAACAAGAGAAAACATTTACCAAAGAAAATGGCAGTTCACCCCTAAAGCTTCACTTCACAAAACGAACAAACTACACCAAAGAACAGAGTGGGACCAAAACACACCCACAAAAAACTACAACGTGCACGCAAAATAAACCAGGTGGAGAAGAGCACGAGCTGAAGTGGAGCTAAGCTGGTGGTTTTATAGGCTCCCGCCATCAGCTGGAAATTGATGGAAGCCACACCCCCCAGCACCACACCTGAAAGAAATCAAAAGACAGACACAAAGATCTACAAAACACAAAGAAGTCCCACTCTGACAAAAATACACAGAACCAAAAAGAAAATACAAAACAAAATAGGGCCACAGCTGTACCAATAATTTCCCATCAACCCTTTGCTTATACTCTCTCCCACTACCTTACAGCCCCTCACAACCCGAAGGTAACATTAGAGGTGAAACAAAACAGGCAAGCAATATTGGAGCTATCTCGTCATAGTTCTGAATTTGATTTCAGCAAAGATGTTCATGGATCTATTTGTCTACAAGTGGATGCATCAAAATGGAGCAGGGAGACTTTAGCTCACTCATTTCAGCTCCAGTGAAAATCTTAGTTTTGAAAAAACTAAGATTTTTTCAAAAAGGTTTTTATCTACTCCTGATCCATCACGATTAGGGTAAAAAAATACTCCGAAATATCCTCCATCCTGAGAAAAATTGCCACTAGAACATTTTAAAAACACCAAAAACACAGATTTCTTTGGTGTAGGTCACCATCTTTCTCACTGTCCTTATCTTTCTCAGAGTATATATAGTCTTCCACTGCCTAAAATTGTTTTTGTTCTCTTTATTTAAATGAAAAAAAAGTATTTTCCCACATATTTTTGTTTTATTTATACAGCAATAACCTGCCCCACAGCAAGATAGTCTATTAGTGCTTCATAGGACTTCTTCTGGAGGATTACAAGTCCTGACCAGAAGGACCACTGCTCCTTTCTTACAACTTTAATACAAGACAAATTCTGATGGCTGAATATGAAATAACACAGTTTCAGTTA
Organism: Oryzias javanicus; assembly: GCA_003999625.1. Taxonomy (NCBI): domain Eukaryota; kingdom Metazoa; phylum Chordata; class Actinopteri; order Beloniformes; family Adrianichthyidae; genus Oryzias; species Oryzias javanicus. Next base: position 25,895,927 of record CM012443.1, read on the forward strand.
AATAAAGCAAATCTATAACTTTAGGTTACACTAGGATTGAGTTGAAAAAATTAAAAAGGAAAGTTATTTACATCTCAGGAAAATGTTCTACTAGCTAATTAATACTCATCAATTCTTTGGAAGTTGACAAAACAAAAGTGCACGTATTAAAGTCACCCTCCAATCATCTTTTGATCCATTTCCAAGGTGTAACCAGTAGTCTTTTAAATATTATTTTGCCGTTTTAAGTTAAAATAAAAAGACCTGTAATTTACTAGAATATGGTTTCAGCAGAGCAGCAGTAGTTTATTAGAAATTCTCTTATGAGTTGTGGGGCTGGTGGCGCGGAGCAACCTCAGCCCCTCCTAAACCTCACCATTGCAGAGTGGGCCTCCCAATGCATTTCCTACATCCCAAATGAACTCTTTTTCCTGCTGCATTTCTTCGTGTGCTCCTAATTCGCAACAAATTGAAGAATGAAATACTCAGAAGTGCAATTTTGAGCTTAATTTTCTTCTTATGTGTCCTCCATCATGAGTAAAATGCCACAAGAACATGCTGAAAACACTAAAAACCTGATTTTCATCAGAGTGGGTCTTTAAAGGCAAATTGCAGAATAAAACCCCCAAAATTGAATATAATAATACACATCCAAATAGCAGAGTACTGACTTTAATGACCCACTCAATTATTAAACTTCCCACATATAAATGAATTTGTCTCAGAAGCTTCCAGGCCTCTTGTAAGCATTTCCTGAGCAACTCTGCATGTATAAAAAGACCGGAGGGGAGACAGGTGTTTGTGGGAATCAATTGCCACTTTAGCTTTTGGAATTGCATGCAGGATTCCTGACAAACTCATTGTTTAAAGCCTGGGGAGATTAGGTGCGCTGCAGGCGCCGATATGACTGCTGCTGTTTTTCCAGGGAGCTGTTGAATGCGAGCTGTCTGAGCGCCTTTGACAGACAGGTGTGTTTATTCCTGCTGGGGAGTGTTAGCAGGAGGCGCCGATTGAATGCTTCTGCAGAGCTGGTAAATTGAGGAGGGGATGGGGCCACAGGGTCGGTCCCTGGGTCCTGCACTCATCCACAGGCAATCTCATTTTAAAAGGTCTTATCTCTCCCTTTGCAGCTTTATGCTGTAAATCCTTTGGATCAAATTCATTCTGGGGTTAGCTGACACGGAGCTTCCATGTTTAATAATAACTGCTGGACTCCCAGTTACCGTAGCTACAGAGGGGATGTGCTGTTCATTAGAAAAAAGGGCAACATTTAGTCATTTATTGCAGACTCATTTTCTTTCCAAATATCACAAATTCATATATTACCTGTTTAACTTTAAAGGAAAAGAATATGAGCATCATGCTAATACTTTATTAATATATAATAGGCGTCTGCACACTTTAATGCTAAAAGAGCCATATGATCCAGTTTCTTATGGTCTTAAAACCAATGAGATCTGCAAAGTCCCCACTTCAGAGTTAGAAAAATACTCTATTTATGTTTTTGTGGCCATTAAGCCATTCATCTATAAAATACAGCTTTAAAATAATCTCTACAATTTAGTTTTTCTTTAATAAATTAACTTTCTTTTTGTTAACTTTTGAAAACAGCTCATGCAAGTTCCTTTTAAAATTAAATGCGTCATGTGTTTGAACAGATCCTCCAACTGCAGTAGATTTACTTGAAATAAAAAAGCAACAACATCTTTGCAATCATTGTGACTTGCTATAATTTTTCTTTACCTTTTACTATTGAATATAAACACAATAACTTTGGTGTAGAATAATTTTTTTTTTAATAAATGCAATCAAATTATGTAAATCTAATAATAGTCCTCTCTGTTAGCAGATTAAACCTTTTACTGTAATTTTGCTTAGATTTGTTAAAAAATCTACAGATAACTAACAAAATACAACTAGTTAAAGTACATGAACTAACACAACAACACCATTATGTATTCAAATGGTTTGGATTTTTTCTAAAAGCCAAAAGAGCCACAATGGGCATGCGGCTCCAGACCCTCAGATTGCAGACCCCTGGTAAAAATAAATAAATAAATAAGCAGGTATTTTTAATTCAAGTTATACAGTTGTTTGCTTTTAAGAAAAAGTTAAGCTTTTCTCATTTTCTCTCACGTTCTTCAGGCTTTTTCTTTCTGTGTTTTTGCCTCCAGTTGTTGTAAGAAAGTAGTTTTTTTTTTTTTTGATGTGCAATCAGGTTTCATATTTAAAACTTTCTTCCTTAAACTTTCTTCCTAAACTTCCTTCTTTTATTTTTCTGCTTCCTTATACTGCATTCACACTGAACGTGACTGATACGCAAAATTTGCATTTGACACAATTTGCTGATGTATGTCTGTTCATAAATTTGAACGTCCTGACGCATGTGGGATGAGTCATTGTCCAGTTTTTCCCTAAATGAAAGCATCGACTCTATATCTAATTTAAAAGCATGGAAGACACGCATGATGTGAAGAAACCAGGTTTAGTTATTTTAAAGAGTCTGCTTAAGTGCCGGTAATCCCGTCTCTATGTCTGGGTTCACGAGATCATTCAGAGATTCTCCCGGTACGGTGAGCTTCACTGTCTGCTGCAAGAGCTACATCTGCATAACAACGTTTTCAGCTCTACTTTCTACTCTCTGTAACCCAGCTTGACGACTTGCTGTCCCGTATTAGTCCGAGGAGGGGGAAAAGGGAAAATAAGAATAAGATTAGATGACTTTTTTATCATAGTCTTGAAGGAAATCAGAAAAAATATCAAAGTACGGACGAAATGGATCCGTTTCTCCTCCATGTCGGTTTTGGACTCCACTTGCTGACATTATTCTTTCTTTATGTAAGTTCATTCAACAGGGACCATGTACAGGAGCATTAATCAAAGAAAAAAAATTCTCTAGAGCTCATCTCCATTTGCACTCCCCAAGATAAACAAATGCAAGAATTAACAATTAGCATTAAAAAACACAATGCAAATACACAAAAGTTACAATAATTTCTGAATAAAAAACAAGAGAGATTGAGAAAAGCACTGTAAAATGTTTTAAAAACATACTACATATTTAACAATGTTGACGTGTTGACATCATCACATGTCACTTTAAAGCTGAGTATCTGATTGGTGGATGCGACCTGTCTTTTCTGCCAAAGTTCAGATATTTGAACTCTTGACGGCTATGATGCCCGAACCGCACCAAGACTCCCAACCATGCTGCTGTCAGACCACCCAATGCTTAAATCGCAATGCTGGACTATGGATTACATTCCAGAAACAGAAGCCGCTACTTTCCTATATGCTCCAGGATGTCAGTACATGGTTTATGAAACGTTGTTTGGTTTTTACATGATAATAAACAACAGAAAAAGAATAATCAAAAAAAGCCTATTAGATCCTATTAGATCAACAATAAAAACGATTACGCATAAGAATAAAAAACTGATAATCAAATTAGCAGAAAACCGCTGCTTTGCTCTCGGTTACAGAACATCGGATAAAAGATAAGATACTGTTTTCCACCCTTCTAAAAGCTTCAGGAGTGTGGTTACATAATGAGATCTAAAAGCTCATTTGGATGTAAAACAGAGCCTCAAACCCTTTACTGCATTAATTATTAGTGAAGCAGCTCCCTGTCTAGTCTCTGGATGATCGAACAGATAGAGGATGGTCTGCGGTTGCTGTGTATGTTCTGGATTTATGTGAGGGGTCAGAAAATGCAACCAGTTCTGCAGGGAGATGTGTACACGCATGCAGCATAATTTCACAGTGATGACTTTACACATATTATCTTTATTATTATTATGATTATTGTGTGAAATGCTTCCAAATTACTACAAAAGAAACTGTCACAGTGCAGCTCAGCTGAATATACAGGAATGAGTAATGACGGCCTGAGGTAACTTATCCTCTGTGCTGAAATATTCATTTCTCGAGTTAAAAGTCTCGCCACTGGCGAACCCTGCTGCTCCCTCCATCCTGAACAGACTGCAACAGAACAAGATGCCAGGAAAAAATGGCTGACCTATCACTGGCTTTTAGGATTTTTGGTGCTTTTCACTATTCAGAACTATACTATTGAATGCGTCATGAACAGATGCGTTTCTATGGCTTACTTAAAAGCATTTGCAGAACTTGTAGTTTAATCACTATGATTCCACACAGCAAAGCTCCCTTTTGATGCTTTTCTATCTTTACTCTAGTATTTATAAAGATTAAGTTAAAATTAACATATTTTTTTATGTTCCTGTGATTTAAAATGCTGCTCGAGAATTGTCTATATATATATTTTTTTTTCCATATCAAGGTAGATCGTACATATGATCTACCTCGATATGGAAAAAAATATGTATCATGATATAAATTATTTTATATCACAATAACAATACATTTCACAATTTACCACAATAAAATAAATTTTCTCTTATTCTCTTAAAAAAATGACAAAAATGTAATTGTTTACTCTTTTTGGACTCTATTTTTTTTAAGTCACGCGTGACTGAATAGTAACACATGAGATTTTTTTTTAAGTGTACAAAAGTTTCAAGTTAAACACATTTTTACACAAAAGTTCAGCAATAAAGATGATAAATAAATTAAGAACAATAGAAGAGAAATTGCACATTGGATGCTTTTTGCCCGCATGATATGCATTGTCATATTGCCCAGCACTAAAATAGTCCCTCGAGCAGCAACATGTAAAATTGAGAATTCTGAACGCAGAAGCACAAAACAAGGATTAATGTGAGGTTACGTTGAGTTTTCATTGAAAGTGGCGCGTGTGTGTGTTCCTTGAAGTACTTACAAACTAAGAGTATATAAAGTACATACAGAAGAACTACGTTTGCTGACTAAGTTTTTAGTAACAATTTTCTCCAAGAGCTGAAAACTTTCATACCAAAACAGCTACATGTCGTCAAAGATTTTACAATAATCTGAATAGAGCATTTGTTTTACCGTGAAAGATGAACGTGGATTATGAGATGTAAAAATGACTGACCAGTTCATTTTCATCAGTGAAAAACAGGATTTGAGCTGGAGACCATACGGATGCTCTGGTTGCACAGGCAGGTGGTGCACTCCTCAATCTGCCCTTGCCCTGCAGGGGTAACACGTCCTAGCAGCAGTACAGGGCAGTTCTCGTTTACCATGGCAACCTTACCTCTTCTACATATTTGTAAGATGTCCCTGCTTTGAAAAAAGGAGCTCACCAAAACAACAAATAAATTGCATTTTTTTTTTTTTGCTGACAAAAATGAGGTTGCAGAAACAGAGATTGTACATAAATGTTATTGAAAATTCATATTTTTCATTGCTAGTGGCTACTTCTGCAAACAATGTACATTATCAGTTTTAAAGATTCCTTGTATGTTTTCTTCTAATTTATCACAGAACAAATATGTTTTGTTTTTAATGGAAATGTTAAGGTGGAATTGGGGTTTGAGGCATAAACTGGAGTTGTGTGGTTGCGACGTTGGCTGCTTGTGGTGGGATTTCCAGAACATGCACACTTTGGTGATTCCTTCATCCCAGTTCCTGGGTTAGTCATGTGGGGATACGTGTTTTTTGTAGTGCTAGGAATCGATTCCAATTAATTAATAGCAAACCTGAAAAACAAATAAACATAATTAATCATGATTGAAATAATAAATTGTGATTAATCTTATTTGATTTAAATAGTTACATTATTTGCTGACCACTTATTATATGCGAAAAATCACAATATGAAATCACAAAAAACTGCACATTTTGAACATTTATTTTTAATTAAGGCTGTCAATTGATTAAAAAATTAATAGTTTTTTTATGTTATGAGTTATTTTTTCCACGTTGTCAGTCAATTTTTTCATGTTCTGAGTTGGTTCTTTGATATTGTGAGTTAATTTTTTTGTGTCATGAGTTCATTGTTTTTTGTTGTGAGTTATTTTTTTGTATTGTGAACAAGTTGCACTGGAGAATAAGTCGCAAAAGCAAAAAGATGTCAAATCAAGGAGAAGAATTACCACATAAAAGTCACTCTGGAATATAGGTCACACTTTTAGCAAAAAAGTATGACTTTGTGAAAAGTTGTTTCAGGACAAAAACTGCCAAGCCCAGCGTAGCTCTAAAGAAAGAAAGAAAGAAAGAAAGAATAGTAAGAGGAAAACAATCACATTTTCTTCCATGTTTGTTTTGGAAGACACTTCTTCTGCCGTTGTCAGTAACAACTCATTCTCAGATGCAGCGCCATCTAGCAGTTGTCAGAGGAAACAACCGCTAAAAGTCAACTGGTGCTTACTGGGAAAATAATAAAAACATGAGACTATTGATGTTCAAAAAAAAATTAGTCGCTCCTGAGTTTAAGTCACACCCCTGGCTAAACTATGAAAAAAACTGCAACTTATACTCCGGAAAATACGATAATTCAAGTGTGTTGTGAATTTAAAGTGTTGTGTTGTCACCCTCTGTGTTGTGAGTTATTTTTTTGTATTGTGACTAAAAGTGACTTCAAGTGTTGTGACCCTTCTGGGCCGCCATACAAATCTGCTAATAGTTTATCGCCCCAACGGTGACATTTGTGGAACAACTTCCAGCTGAACCTCAGAAAATGAAGAACCTTCAAATGTTTTCTAATGATTTCTTAAACTCTGTGGAAGCACATTTGCAGTAAAGGAGCTTTTGCTTTGACTAGCTTTATTTAAATGAGGATACATGAACATAAGGAGTTCCTTCGGAGAATAAATCATCATGCGCATTCCAGCTCAGCATTAATAATGCATTCGCTATGTTTAGCTATAGTGGCTGTTTTCATGTTTTCACACGGTCTCCGGTGAATGAAAAGGCTTTGATCTTCAGTCCTCAATCCTTCTTTGTGACCTTTTTGTTAGAAATTCTAAGACGGTTAAATCTCCAAACTGTCCCGTTTACCTTCATCTTGAGGTTGATTGTAGGGATGTAGAATAATAACACATTCCAACTGGCATTTAGCAAAAAATAAGGTTTGAGTCAGTCAGCTTTCTTTGTCAACATTCTCCTTCCTGCAATATAAAGATAAAACTACCAATTTTGGTTTTTCCTTTAACCGTTGGACATATTTGGGATTTAATTACTTTGCTGCTGCTTTTTAGGCTGTGCACTCGTTTGTTGGAAATAAAAGGCTGCAGAGCTGAAATGTGTCGACTGGAATCTTCTTCCTTCGAGCTTGCATAGCAAATGAACGCAGTCCCAGAATAAATTAGGTCTCTTTTTTATTTAATATTGATGCTAAGATGCTTATATAAGGAATGATTAGTCAATTTGAGGCCTTTAAGGATAAGGAAATTCGACACTTTAGGAAATAAAAATTTTCGTATTCGTTTTTGGATTTCAAACAATATTGTTGGCGAAAGATCTTTATCATTTCAGGTCACTTTGACTTTATATCAAGGCGCACCTGTCAGCCTTCAGCAAAAAGAAGCCACCAAGTCACTGTCAAATCAGAAAAAATAACATATGTGACATTACATTGGTGCCTAGAGGCATTCAAGCTCAAGGAGACTGATAATGTTTGTGAAATGAAAAATGTGACAGCATTCTGGAGAGATGTGCCTGTGCAGTTTAGGAGATGATTACCTTGCTGTGAGTGTAGTGCTTGTTGTAGATGAAAAAGAGGAGCTTCCAGGGAAAAAAGAAAAGTTGGAAGCCACCGCATTAAACTGTCTCGATTGTAGGGAGAGAAAAGAAGAAGACGCCCAAAGCTTATCTTCTGCAGCATTTTATTCATAAACCTGCCTGGTTCACTAGATTTGCTGGATGCTCCGTGTATCTTCACCTGCTTTTATCATTCGTGTGTGCAGAGAATAAAGGATAAGGAGTCCAGCCAAAAGAAAGAAATACGCTTGTTAGGTGTTTTACTCTGTCTAGCACCACTCTTTTTGATTTATGGAACCAGTTTGGTTAAGATTTTTGTTAAAAATTGGATTATTGGAAACAGTTGGTACGTAAATGAATTTGCATGGAATAAACCATGTGTGTTTAAAATAACTTTAACCATCTTTTGTGTTGATATTTACTAGTAATTGTCTAAGAGTGGTGTGTTCTTTACCACCAACAATGGCTTAGGATATATTTATTGTAGGACAAAAAATTAGTTTATATCCAGAAAGTTCTTTTTCATAAGTACTCCAGGAGGTTTGATAAACCCAATTGAGGGGAGATACTTTAAGGTAACTCAAGTTTGATTTGATTCTTTTTACTTCTACCCTGGGAAATTGCCATTTATGGAGAGTAATTTTTATATTATCAATTCAAAAATATTTATTTTTTAAAGTAAAGTGTGTAGTATACATAATGTAATAAAATAGGATGAGAGTCACAATGGAGCTGGAAAGCGTGGTATTCAGAACCAAGAGGCAAAAGTAAAAACAAAGAAATTTAAAAAAAAAGAATGCAATATTGCAATCTTCAGCATTTTACAGGAATTGAAATAAAAACTCAACATTTTCCAGAATGTTTTTTTTTATTCCATGAGATGTGATTTTACCTACCAACGAGATGACAATTATGCTACTGCCAATAAAGCTTAAGTTTTGAAACTAAAAGTTTTATAAAACCATTGAAAACATTTAATTTGAGATGGATGTGATTTCACAATTTCTGGTCAATTACAGTAAATAAGGAAAAAATAGAAAGTAATTTTTAAGCTGAAGAAGGAAGATCTAGCCAAAGTGAAACTTTTGTTTTAACCTTTCCATGCAAGAGTTTTTGCTCAAGAGTTGACATTCTTTGAAGTATGATAATTCTTCAACCATTTACACCATTAGTTTCAGTGGATTCTGACCCAGAGAGCAGCTCGGCTTCAGTGTTAAAGGGGTTAAAGTCTGAGTTTGTTGTTCTTATGGTTCTTTCACAGGGCTACAATCACACCAAGGGACATTTTACAGTTATAAGTTCACCTATGGAGCATGTTTTAGGACTGTGAGAGTTAGTCAGAGAAAACCCTCACATGCACGAGGAGAACATGCAAACAGAAAGGTTCCAGCAGGGACTCGGACTGGGTCCTTCTTGCTATTATATATGTTTTGTGTATTACAAAACAAAACCAAAAAAAAAAACAATTTTTTTAGTTTGCAAGTGACTATCACTACAAATACTTTCAGTTGGTGTAATAGCAAAACAATAAGTCCTTTTTAAATTTAGTACAACCTGATTTTGACTCCTTTTTTACATACATTATGAGCAAATATTTGTAGTAGAGGCAACACTCCACTCCAAAGCAGTTATGGGTCAAAGGTCAAAAGCGACAGATGATATATTCTTCAAAAAAACAAAAAAACACTGAAACCTAAAGATGAAAACAATGCAAGCTCAAATGAAACTGTTGCATCTTTTATAATGTCTGGTATTAAAAAACAAAAAAAATCTCGCCTCTCCGCATACATTGACTCACTGTCTGACTCCCCAAAGACATTTAGCGATGTCTGGCACCGCCTCGGCTCCGTCTCTACCAGCAGAATATCAAGCAGCTACTCTAATATCTACTTGGCCAACTTCCTCGGATCCAGTTTATTTGTCTCACGAATCTGAAGGTGATAGAACTGACACGTCTAGACTTCATTCATGAGAGAGACGGCGCCAAGATTTTACTCACACCTTAAATGCAACTAAACTGCAAAAAGCATGTGGTCATCCGTCCCGTGTATTATCTTCCAAGAGGATTTTGGCATCACAAAGTTGGGCTTTTTTTTTTTTTGCTCATGTAAACAGTTACTGTGTTGTTCTTTTTCTACCATCCTGGGTTCATGAGGTCAGCTTAAAACATAGAACTTATTCAAATAATAATTTTAAAACAAAGTTTTATAAGTTTATGCAACACAAATTCTGGTTTTTGAAGGTTTTTAATAAGATGAACTTTAGAAAACAGCAAAAACACAACAATGATCTATCGTAAAAGATTCCCAGGTATTTTTAATGATCGTTATGTCATTTTTAACCAAAATCAAATAAACTGTTGGTGCAGAGTAAGGCCACCCCTTCTTCCCGTCATCCATCTGTCTACACTTTCTCACAGTTCCTCACACCCCCAACTTAACATAACCGGTGCAACAAAATTGAGGGTAATATTGCGATTAAATTGTACTGCTATGAGGCAGAGGACGAAGAAAACAAAAATGTTCATGGATCTAGTCGCCTACAACGTATTGGAATGGAGCGGGAAAGGGAGCTTGTGGCCTGACCAGCATTTTTTCTGTCAAAAACACTTTTTTTCCAACAGCATTTTAGTCTACTCCTGATTCACAGCACTTTGATAAAAAAAAAAAAAAAAACTCAGAAATTCAGTTTCTACATTTAATTTTCTCTTATAAATCCTCCATCATTTGAAAAAGGTACATTTTAAAAACATCAAAAACTTGATTTTTCCTGTCCATTCCAGTTTGGACGCTTCCACAAATAGATTAATTAATGTCTTCATTCTGCGCTGCTATTTGGATTAACACTGTACGAATGGATAACTATAATTTGCCTGCCATTTTTTTTTTTTTTTTTGGTACACTAATGTTAGCTTGGGCTTGTGAGGTAACGGAATATAGTGTAAACAAAGGGCTGATGGAAAAAATCAGCTGACCTAACTTCCGTGCTAACAGTCCCACTCACAAACCAGATGAGAATTTCAGATGAACTCCTGCAGAAAATATGTTTTGAAAAAGCAACACAGGCTTTATGAATTTGGCTAAAACTGTATAATCCTAAATGATAAACCACTAGAAATGTTATAAAAGAAAAAAATATATTTGTTGTGGGACTTTAAAGATTTGTGATTTCCTGTGGCGTTTGATGTGGTTAGGAAAATCAAATATTTTCAGTTTAACGTTCTCTGACGAGAATAGATCTCTGTGTTGTTACACAGATAAAAATACAACCAACAGATCCTTAAGACAAAAATGCAACAGCATAACTGTTTTTTTACCTTTCTTGCTTTAAGCAATCTGCATGAAATAGTTAAAGCTGTCTGTGAAATTTGCCAGAAGAGTTGTTGTTATATTTGCAAAGACTTCTGTATTTTGTGTAGATAAATCTGATGCTGTGTCTTTGTCGGGTCTCAGCTCTGCTCCTCCCTGCCTGTCAGCTCTAATAGAAGTAATCACTTTCTTTCAGCTGTGGGATTCTCTTTATGAGGATCAGATTGTCTCAACTTTTGTTTCAAATGCCTGCAATCGCTGTCACCGTTATCTACCCTGTTATTCTGTCCATGACCATGTGAGCTTTTGCCACAACCTGCGATATTTTTCTCTTTTTTTTTTGTTTGCTGGATAGTTTGCACTATGACTATGGATTTGATGACCCTGCTGTGACACTACATACCATCACAGCAACAGAAAGAGGAAGAGAGTTTTACTGAAGGACTCCATCCCCCTCAGAGCCTCTCCTTGCTCGTATCTGCAGCCTCCGGTGACTTTTTCTTTTCCTGTCTGATTACTGCCATGCCAACTACCTGCCAGAGACTGTTTATTGCCTCTCCTACCTAATAAACCATTTTACCTTTCATCAGGGCTTGCTTATCATTTGGGGTGCCATTACAGTCTTCCACAACCAGAGCTACTTTATGAAGCTTATTTTATGTATTAAAGATTTACTTTAACAAAAGAGGAAAATTACATTCTTAGAAATCAGAGGCAAAAGTGAAGTTTAAGGGCAAAAAATGAGATTTGTCTAAACTACAACCCCATGGTTGATTTTACAATGTATAGCATGTCTGTACAAGCACAACTTGAACTCTGGGGTAAAGTTTTTAATGAATTCAAATCAAAAACATCCTCTTTAATATTTATTAGGGTTTGAGCCACGAGTTTGCGTTTTCAGCTGCCCTCATTTTGAATTTCAGTGCAGAGGAGGCTCACAGATTTCTGCTTCTTCTCCAGTGCCTCCGTGTGTTTTTATCCAAGCCTTAAGAGATTCCTGGCGGTAAAGTAAGAAAAAAAAAATGAAATTACATAATAAATGCGGTTGGCTCCAAAACAGGATGGTTATTAAACCAATGACTGGAACCCATTTCTGTCTTCACCTGTGAGAGATTTAATGAAGACTTTTAATGAAAGAATAGTGTGGCCTGTGAAAATACACAGAGCCTGTTTCCGTGTGATGCAGCGATAGCTGTCTGTTTTCCTCAAGCGTACAAGAGAGATGATGACTTTAGAAATAATTAATATCGCAGTTTGTGCTTGTGTATGTAGATCACATCATTATTCCTTTGCACGGCTTAACAGGATGTTCACAACTGTGGCGATGACAAGACAACGACCCGAGGATAGTTCACCTCAAAGCCTGACTGTCAACAGTTGAGATTGTGAGCTATCGGATAAATACAGTGACATTAGGCATGCTTGTATTTTAAATTGTGGTGTGTCAGACGCATTTGTTCTTGAACAGCCTTTGGGCTGAAATGAGTCATTCATTGTTTGACATCGTTAACCTCTCTCACCTCTAAAGCCACGTTCACTCCGCCCTCGGTTATACGCGTTCAAGCGACCACGTCCAATGAAATGTCTAAGTAAGTGCAGTTATATGCACGTATTCAGGCTTCAACACTAAGAACCCTAGCGTTCACTCATGGCTAATTACGTTTTTATGACAGTTTTTGGGCTCTACGTACAAAACCTGCAACCATTGAATACGCTTTTAATGTTAAACCAGGTCGGACTTTGACCAATCAGGGACTAGGATTTAGTAGTGATGTATTTATTTCCCAAAAATGTCAATTCTAGGAAAATTGATCATAGAGGATAAACTAATGACTTTAGTTTGTGGAATTATAAGACACCAAGTCTGGAATACATTCAAAATCAAAATCCAGCTCAGTGGCCTTGTGGTAGAGTGTCTGCCCTGAGACTAGAAAGTTGTGAGTTCAAATCCATGCTGAGTCATACCGACTCTAAAAATGGGACCCAGTGCCTCTCTGCTTGACACTCTGCATTAAATGGTTAGATTACGGGGTTAGAACACCAAATGGTAACTGAGTGCAGCTGTGTCTGTAGCTCACCACTCCCCCAGGAGATGGGTCAAATGCAGAGAACAAATTCAAATTGATTTTATTTATTAAGCACTTTCCATGTAAGACAAATACATCATGATTATCTATCTATCTATCTATCTATCTATCTATCTATCTATCTATCTATCTATCTATCTATCTATCTATCTATCTATCTATCTATCTATCTATCTATCTATCTATCTATCTATCTATCTATCTATCTATCTATCTATCTATCTATCTATCTCTGTGTGTGTGGTGCACATACAGACTTTTATATATAAAAAAATAGCCTGAAGCCTGAAGACGCTGTCAGCTCTAACCTGCTGTCAGCTGGGCGCCTGCATCCTGACCCAAGGAGCCGGAGCCCCACAACCCCCAGCCTCCCAGCAGCCAAAGAGAAACCAGGGCGAGGGAACAATGGGGACAAGCAGGGCAGTGACCCCCGGGTCTGAAAACAGACAACCCAGCCAAGAGTGAGAAGATGCTAGTTTAAAAGCAAAGATGAAGTAAAAGAAACAAGCTAATAAATACATTAAAATATAATAAAGAAGTTAATAATAATGATACGTAACAAATAGTAATAATAGTAATAGTAATAAGTAATAGTAATAATTCATAAAAAAGGTAAGACTAAGATGCCATATAAAAAATTATAAACAGCACAATTAAAAAAAATAAAACATAAGCATTAAAAGCGAGTTAAACGCTAATCTAGGTGCGTGACAACTAACGGGACTTTAACGTTTAACTTAAGAAAGAGCCGTGAAAGAAAAAACTTGGAGCAAGATTCACAAGATTTTCACTAATTTGACATTTTACATCAAGTTTCTTCCAATTTCAACATTTTCATTGCAGACATTTTCCTTGATTCAACAGGCATTGTTCTCAAAATACTTCTCTTATAAGGTTGTTTTGACTCTAAGAGCTTCATGACGGTGTAGCGGTTGGTGCTCTTGTCTCAACATGAGGAGGCCCTGGTCTGAATCCTGGCTGGATCCTTTCTGTGTAGACGTGGGGGGGTTAAACTCCAGGCCTCGAGGGCCGCATTTTTTCCAACATACGCTATTCCAGCATGTTCTAATTGGCTGGATACACCTGAACGAGTTAATCAGTCGTGAGTAAAACTTGAATATCTGGAAATCAGGCTGACACAGCGGCCCCTTGAGGCCTGGAGTTTGACAAAGCTGGAACTTATATGTTCTACTCGTACATGCGAGAGTTTTTTGCAGGTACAGTACTCAAGTTTCTCTCCACAGTTCAAATACATGCCTCTCATATTTGTCAGTGACTCTTAATTGTCCCTTAAGGGTGATTGTGTGGCCCTGCGATGGACACGTGATCTTTATTGGGTGTCCCCAACAGTAGCTGGGTTGGCTCCAGCAACCCCAAGACCTTGAAAGGGATTTATTGGATTCTGAAGATAAATAGACGCATAGATTAGTTGGGAAACTAACCCAAGAGGATGTCTACATCTGCAGACATTTTTTTTTTGGTCTACCATGACTTTACTTGGAATTGTGTCACTGGTTTGTGACATCTCACAACACAAAAAAATCCCCACAAAATTGTATTCACTGGACTGATATTCTTTGAGTTCTTCCAGAGGTTTCTAAATGCTGAAACCAGCCTCTAGTGGTCATTTGAGGAGCTGCAACAATTGATAAAATGTACTTTGAAAATACGATTATGTTGCATACTCTTTATTCTTAGAGACAGTTAAACTAATAGTATGTAAGCAAACTAAACCATAAAAGAGGCGTAAACGTTTTTGACTTTTTCCACACAATCGGAAACCAAAGTCCACTGAATTGTGCTGGTTTGAGGAAACCCAACTCTCACAGACTGCCATTCTTACTTAGACCCCCAATTAAATCCATTTCCTTCCCTTACCTTCCCTGTGATGATAAAGTCTCATCTTAAAACGATCTGCTTCCGCTTTCTTCCAATCGTTTCAGATTGTATCTTTTATCTGAAAATAAAAAGCGATCCAATTAAGTTCTTTCAAAAATGTAGTCTTTAATACCACACTTTTCCACCAATCAATAGAAGATAAAAAGATACAGGCCTCATAAAATTATGTTTTTCTCCCACATACATCTTATATCTGCACTTTAACTGCATATCATTAAAGTGGCACAAACCAAAAAGTAGGACAGAACATCCACTCATCATCAGCAGTTATGGGATAGAGCTTGAGGATGTGCACTTCTACATAAATACAGTGTTTTGCATGGAAATCTAATTATGTCTTTATTTTGAAAGCATATAGTGCATCATCATGTGAGTCAAATCCTTTTATGCTTCATTGTTAGTATGACTTCATAACACAGGAGTCTGCCTGGTCATTTATTCAGTCTATTTGAAGAAGCTATCGTCAGATTTAGAAACTATGGTTCACTGCAAAGTGAAACAAGTTTTGTTTAAAAGTAGGTCTAAGTCCAGCAGCTTTTTTTCAAAGTTTTTAGCCTGCTTGATAACATTGGAACAAAATATAAATAACTAAATATGAATAATAAATATATATAAATGAAATGTGACCTCAAAACTTTTAAAACGTGAATGAAAATTCCACTAATTAATCATATTGGCTTGTTTTTCGTCTATTGCTTACAAAAACCGATATAGAATAAATCTATATGTTGGACAATGACATGATTAAATTTTATTTTAGAAATTGTAAAAACAAGCTTTCTAAAAACCTGGTATTGTAAGGATTCATCATTTCAGAGTGACGTTTTAAATGGATGCTAAGTCAGAAAGATTTACCGACAAAGGTACCCATATTAACCTTCTTTTTTCTGTTTTTGTACATTTTTATCCGTTTATTTTTTTGATACATGCACTTTTTGGTATTTCAAGCCTCAATTTACAAGAGATCCATCCATCCATCCATCCATCCATCCATCCATCCATCCATCCATCCATCCATCCATCCATCCATCCATCCATCCAGAACAGGTTTGTGGAGGCAGCACTCTAAGAAGACATGCCAAGACTTCCTTTTCACCCTTTACATTTTTTTCTTAAATCTCTGTATTTTTATGGGATTAAAATTCCAATTTTTTTGTAGCCAATAATCATTTTTTACATTTTTTACTTTGTGTTCACAAATTAATATTTTGATTATTTTTAACTATTTTGAAATATCTAGCTAATTATTTCCAACTATTTTATTCAAAAAAGTTGGTATTTTGTTAGAATATTTTTGATTTTTTGTGGTTTTTCACTACAATGTCATCAGATGGGCTCCTCTAATATCGGGTGGTTTCCTTCAGCTGAAGATATAAATGATGTATACATTCAAATTATATGTGCATATTTAAATAAACAAATGAAAGGTGATGCTACATTCTGTTGTTTTTTATAGAAATCTGTTCCTCTGCTGTAGAGCTCCATGTTTGCTTTCCAGCATCCTCATTTGTTCAGCTTCTGTGGCCACAGCTGGCCCCGCTCCAAACTTCCTGTGTCATGTGCCAATCCACTCAAATGCTGGCCAAGTCCGCCCACTCTTCTGTCCTCTTACTTACCTGCCACTGGTGGTAGTTCATCAGATAAAAGGGGAAAAATAAAAAGCCCTATGTTGTCCTTAAACGCTCTCTTCCTAAATGAAATGCCCCCAGCCTTGTCCCTACATTTGTGTAAATGTGGCCCACTTTCTTTCCCAACTGTGTGTGTCTAAGTGATTGCTCTCTGGGGACTTGCTTCCCCGCTCCCTGGGTAATAGGAAACGGCGGAAACAAACGGATGCCGGGCTGAACGCCTCCTCTCTGTCCAACAGACTGCTCGAAGGGTAAACAGGCATTTTGTTTTTTTCTCTCCTGTCTCTGTCTGATGTTTTTTTTTCTCTTTTATGAAACCTCCTCCTAAGTGCTTCTGTTCGGTCATCGTGTTAGTCATGCTTTTCCTTTTCAAGAGTTGAAACTCCTACATTAGTCTGAACCCACAGAGCTGCAAGTAAAGGTCAGGTACACCTCTTCCGCTGTTGCAAATGTGATGATAATTGCAGTTACTTTCTTGTTGCTCCCTGCTGTTTCATAAAGGCTTAATATAAAAGCCTGCAGCAGGAAGACAAAAGTAAATGCTCTAATGTACCATTTTTCTAGCTGTAGCAATGGTTTTGACCATTTAAAAAGAAGGTACATGGAGGGGTGACCTTCTGGTTTCACATTAAAATCCAAAATAAGAGGGAAATTATTTCATTTATTGATCAATTTTGTGTTTTTCCAGTAAGAAAAATAAATGTTTTGTTAACTTTATGTGGTTTGCTTTAACTGTGAACAATAGAATGAAAAAAAATCTTATAAAAAAAATGTAAAAAAGTGAAATTATTTGAAAAAAATTTGACCGCTCATCAAGTCGCTGCGGCATCTCTCAACAGCTTGGAAACTATGGTTGGTATAAATATTCACAAACAAAAATAACATATATTAAGTCTTCAACCCTTATTTGAATAAGTGGGAATTGCAAACAGAAAAACTTGGAGCAGCAAGGAGGCTTATTAACCCTTTTACACCTGAGCTTTAGCTGAAAGAATGTCAACACTTCACTTTTTTAAAGTTGACAATATTCATTCGACTACCGTAACTCTTTAACCTTTCACGCAATTAACATATTTTCTGCGACTTCTGCTTATTCCTATGAACAGTCAAAAGTTTATGACTAATTATAGAGCATGTGGTATTTAGATGTTGCTGGTGACAGCTGTGGTGTTAAAGGGTTCATATACGATGGCCAGAGAGTTAACCGGACGCGTTATTTAAGTTTTTCTCTTTAGTTTTTGTTTAAAGCTGGTCTACTACCCTCAAGTGAGCAGCTGTGGGAAATAGGGGTGCCGTATCATTCTAAGCATCAATTTTATCAATACCAAGGCGAGGTACTGATACTAGTCCAATGAGATGAATTTTTTTATTTAACTTTCATTTTATCTGGATATCCTATTGAGATTAGATCTCTTTTTGACGGCAGACTTGGGTCTGTGATACTTTTGATACTTTCATCGTAGTTCTTCTTTAACACGTACAGCAAAGAGTTTGAATTTACTTATGGAGTTCGTGCAAGTGCAGAGTCTCTCTGTCTGCAGTGTTGCCACATTGAAAAAAAACAGCCTAATTCAAATACAAATCTGACCAATTTGTGTGAGAAACTGCCTGATCTGGCCACATTATGTGTCTGTGTAAACAGTGCATCATCTCCTCAAACCATAACCTTCACCTCTCTGCCTCATCAGAGAGTCAATAGACTCATTAAAAAGCCACATATTCACATACAATAGCAGGATTCTTTTGTTGTGTTGTTTGTATTTGTATTCATTACAGTGTTGCTTTGTTTACTTTTTTCACTTGTCACTTTGATATTTAAAAAATACTTAATACTTATATATATACATGGCTTTATGCCATTTTTAATATACATGTTTTGTAGCTGATGTATGTTCAGTACAGATGGCTGTAATTAGCTAATAAACTTGTTTATTTACCAAATGTTTTAGTCCTGAGTTTTATTATGCATTTAATTATCAACAAAATGTGTATTTCTGAAAATATTCTACGATTTAAGAAAAAAAAAACAGTTTTGGCATCGGTATCTGTGATATTAATGCTGTAATAACTTTGTATCAGATCGATACCCAAATTCCTAGTTTCCACCTCTAGTGGGAACTTCTGACTAAAATGTTTGTTGGTCTGTTTACCTCAGATAAAGCAACTTAAACAAAAATAAGGCATGAAAGTCATTACTCTTCTCATCTCCACTGAATCCACTGGACCACCACAGGCCTATGACTCTTCAGGAAAGAAATTGCTCTAAAGAAAGGACCCTCCTGGTGGCCAACTGCAAGCAAAATATTCCCTTTTTGTGTCATGTTTAATAAAAGGGTCAAATACTTATTTCATCTAAATGCAAATTGTTTAGCCAACAGAACAAATGTATATATTGTTTCCATATTTTATTTAGAAGATTCTCCAGAAAGTAAGTCTGGATTTATAGGCTTCTCCTATTGAAATGTTTCACCACTTAACTGAGCAGTTTCATCAGTCTGAGTGGGCCTGGGTTTAAGTCCCACTTATATCCTCCAGGTGGGTCACCCACATCCCTCTAATTGGATGGCCTCATGAAGAGGAAGAGCGCCAGATTATGGTGAATGTGAAATACTTCTCCTGTAATCTCTCTTGGTTTCATCCAATGACTGTACATGGCAACTGGACACAGTGACCTTAACTCCCATCGGAGTCCAAACAGGAAGTGGCTGCTGGCTCCAAGAAACTACAATCCCAGAAATAAACAGCTCTAACTCAGTCATTTTATTTGTCAGAATAACAATTGTTTGCTCTTATTTATTTATTTTTTTCTGTAGCGAAAGTTTTTCAAATTATAAACAGGCCACTCAGATGGCTCGATAAAAGTGTGTGGTTTCACCTTGAACGCTCAAAATATTTGATTGACAGATTCTCTCCAGCCCATTTTCAAGTGGTATGGGATGTAAACTTCCAACAAGCTCACTCCTGATTGGAGAGAGTTGTCGCCATAGAAACAATGACACAGACCAATCACTTTTGGCGATGTCCATTTCGCTAAAAAATGGCAACTGAATTAACTTATTTTTAGTGGAACTAAAAGCAAGTCATTTTCTATGGTTGACATTAAACTCTCACTTATAGTCAATCGTCCAATCGCAGTATTGTTGGGTGTGGTTGTGCTGGAGTTGTGGTCGTCTTTGGAACCAATTAAAAGGCAGCATGGTTAAAAGGTAAACAAACTGTTTGACATGTAGTTTCAATGTTTGTCTGGTTTTTGGAGATTAAACACATTTTCCCCTTGTTTTATAACTAATTAATTTTAAGCAACACCATGGAAGAAAACATGTAATGATCTGTTGTTTATGTTTTTCATGAAGAAATAATTTATCCATTTGATTTCCTGATCAAACATGACACTATGGCTGAGTTTTTCTACAAACAAACATTAGTTTCCTTGAAAAAGAAGAGAAAGAAAGGGCTCCACTTCAGAAAGTGACAAGCTGGACTTTAATGGGTTGTTTTGTCCAAAGCAGGATTTTTAATGACTTAGTAATTATTTTCCACTACTAGCTTTAAAGTTTTTACTGCAGCACTCAGAATGCAGGGCACGTATTCGCTGCAGTGTCTCTTAAATCTCTTTTTTTCATGTTCCTCCTGGAGGGAAACAGTGTTGTTCATCAGTTCTAGGGAGGACTGTTGATGCTGATGCATCACTATAGATATTGCAACAAAAACATGCAATTATCTGAGCTACTCTTCTGTATCAGGAGGTTTCTCAAATGCATTCTATAGTGGTCACATGGAGGAAAATAAATTTCCCTCATCAAGCAGACTTTTGGTGATTTTTCTTTCTGCCTCATTCTGGGGATGACAGCTAAACTCATAGGCTTCGTCAAAATCAAGGCCTGAATATTGATGACATGGAGTAGTTGATGACAAGGACAGGGTTAAGGGAGATGCTTTGGCTAGTGATTTGTGGAGTTGAGCCAAAGGGTGCTTTGGTTCTGCAAGATCCTAAACAAACAGACATGTCAGAAGGCTAAAAGGAATAATAGAAAAAAAAATTCAAAAAAGACTGTAGACAAAGCCTTGACTTGTATTTGAACTAGTCTGTGGGAGGACTTGAAAACTATGTTTTTGCAGGAAAACCAGTAATATGGCTTTACTGTGAACTAGAAAACATTTGGATTTAGAAATTATTTATTTTAAGCAATCAAAGCAAAAACAATACAAAAACAAGACAAACAATAGATGCTTATATCTATACAAAGGCATATAAAACATAATATAATTAGTAACGCTAGTAATAATTCCATTATTACTCCTAATCATAAACATATCAGTTCATGACACAATGAAGCTATTTGTTTGAATCATTGATGGAAAACCGATTTAGATTTAAATGAATCTCATTGCTCAAATTTTTGGGATGTGAAAAAATATGAGCTGATACTCCGCAAAAAGGGGCAAATGTTTTTAATACACTGCACTTTAGAAAAAGGTGTTGTTGTTCATCTTTTGGCACATCCTGTACCGGATAGTCTCAGAGAAAGCTGATCCCTGTCGGTAGTTTGGCACAGAGGTTTTTGTCAGATGCCCTTCCTGAACCAACCCCGTGTTCTATCCTGGCTGGTGACTGGCCAGGCCCCGCCCTGCATTGGTACTCTAGGTGAAAATGTATGTTGCAGCCCCACCCCATCCCCTGGCAACCCTCACCCCACAACACCACCAATACTACCCTCCAAAACAGAAACAACGTAGTGGCCTGGAATACATTGCAATATGAATTTATTTATTTTAATTCTCAAAACTTCAATAGTAACATCTTGTAATTATTGTTTAAAGATATATCTTCTCAGGGTGGGTCTGAAACCAGAGACTTTTGATTCGGGAGGTAGGAGCGTTAGCCATTGCTTATGTTTTCTCATTCTCAAAGTTTTATAGGAGCGCTTATGGCGACGATACCGCGCTGCCCTCCTTCCTACCCCAACTAGCTTTTTGAGTTAATTTAGATTTTTAATTATTTTTACACAAAATGAGTGGTGTGTCAAACTATTAAAAAATACAATAATAACAATGATAAGAACATAAATATTTAGAGTAAACATTGGGATTTGGGACCAGCAGATTGTCCCCAAGGCAGCTACCTAAGTCCCCTTCACCCCTGGCTGACTGGCACACGGGGACCCAGACTTGGTCCCCTTATGGCTACAAAGTCTTTGCCTAAGGACCTACACTGGATGAAGCTCATTGTGCTCTCTGGAAGGTGTACCCAGGTTTTTAGCCCTACAACCAACCAACTCAGCCATCCAGGCGTAATCTAATGTCTATGTAATCTAAAATAAAAACTATAGAAATCTACGGATTTGTGATTTACTTTGTCTGTCTATCCATATCTCAGAAAAAATGGTGATTGATTTGGCTTAATTTCATTGGAAGTAGAGGTAACGTATTTTCTATGGGTGATGTCACTGTTATGTGTGTTTGGTTTTCTTTTGTTTCACCTTTTCATTCTGTGCAGGCAGTCTGTGGGTCCTCCCTGTGATCTGCTGGTGACACAGCTGCCTGCACTTACCTGATTAGGCTGCTCACTATTTAAATTGACTGCTTTCTTCCCTCAGTGTTGGTTCGTTGTGTATGTTTTCCCCTGTGCGCTTGGGCTTTTCTGGTTTATGTATTTTCGCAGCTCCTTTAGTTTTCCCTCTGTTGAGGTGATTTTTTTTTTGTTATTAAAGACTTGTTTTTTGTCAACCTGAAACTTAGTTTGGTCCCTGCATCTGGGTCTCTGACTCCTGATCCGTGACAGTCACAGGCACTTTGTCCATTTCTTTATACTCTCAATGTGACTAAGACCTTAATAGAACTAAATAACAGTCACTACAACAAATGTTTGAATTTGTGGCTTTATTTGCCTTTGGAGGGATGCTAGCTTGACCAGCTCATTCTTAATGTGCCATGCAAGGACTTTAACTCCCAAGGACTCACATGAGACACCATAAGAACACACTACTGATGCAAAAAAAATGAGATAAATTGCATCAAATTAATTTTTTTAAAGAGGAAAAAAAGTTTTACAATCTAAACAGAAGGCATGGTAATATTTTTTTTTAGAATCTCCCAATGCAGATAAGCTGCTGAGCAAGGCAAAGCAGTGGCTTTACATCAGATTATAAAGGGACCATCTGGAGACACTTTTATAAGACATAAGGTGGCCATTTCTCCAAAAGAAGTTCCTCTGCTTTCCAGGCCTGTAGAAAAACAAAAAAGGAAACCTTTTTACTTCAAGGTTGAAGTACATTTAAAAAGAAAAAATCTCCGATTTAAGATTTTAGTTTAAATCTTACCTATTAGATGGCTGATACCATATTAAATACATAGATACACTATAGGCCGCTTTTGTCTGTTGATGGGATACTTTGATCAGTCGGCCATGTTGGTTGGTGCAAGGGTTTACTGCAAACTTTAGGGCAAAAGTTTTTTTTCTAAATATTATTATAACACTAATTGTGTTTTTTATCCTTTAACGTAGAACGTTCAGCTTGACTACCCTGATTGTTTTAGCAATTAGTGTAAATCTATCAGATTCTGAACACTTTACAGTAGGGAAGTGCTTACGCAATCAACATAAATCAGCTGATTCTGTCACGAAGAAAAATGGCTTTGTGCCAGTATGCAAAACTTTGTGCTATCTATGTGTTGCAATTAGGTGAATAACTGATTTAAAAACTGCATATTTCCACACCAGAATCATGTTTATTGGGTTGATTATAATAGATCAAAAAGCATATGTCGTTCTGGTCTCACTGATAACATCTTTGATGTTGAAGGGTCAACTGACAAGATGGGTTTGTGATCTTTATTGTGTCCAAATCTCAGAATTAAGAATGAACAGTGAGATCTCATTTGTTATTTTGTATTTCAAGATACTTTATTATTATTTGAGCATTTTTTGAGAAAAAGTAATTCCTCAAGGCTTTGTATCAAGACCTCTCCATGTTCAGCAGCTAACAGATGTCTGCTCTGCTAGATGTGTCAATGGTTTTCATTTGCAAGTCAGTTCCAATTGCCATGTAAAACACACCAAACCTATAGAA
The DNA here is from genome assembly GCA_003999625.1 of Oryzias javanicus. Taxonomy (NCBI): domain Eukaryota; kingdom Metazoa; phylum Chordata; class Actinopteri; order Beloniformes; family Adrianichthyidae; genus Oryzias; species Oryzias javanicus. Next base: position 25,919,500 of record CM012443.1, read on the forward strand.
AAAAAGAGCATGAAGTGTTGTTACACATAATAGACATTATTTTATCAATGGCCAGCATGTGACCATCAAAATCTCTAGACGGGTTTCACTTGGTGTGTTCCAAAAAAAGACCAGTCGTGTTTGTCCTACTCCACATTAGATGTTTTCAGAAAAGCCAGGATTCGGTTATGAAACTGGCTTCATAATACAAATAAGGACACATGACCATGCTCGTTCATTGTAATGGCAAGGCTTTGTGTCATCCCTGTGTTGTTTATCAGACAAAAGCAGGTGATCTCACTGTCATAGAGAGAAGCACTTTGGTGTAAAAACTATGAGTCATTAGATCCCACTGATCTTTTATTGCTGCATGTTGAGATTTAATTTTACATGCAAATTTGGTAATTATAAAAATTATTCATTTATAAGCTTCAATGAGTCTTTTGTAAAATTTGAAAGTGAAAGACGACATTTTCAGCTAAAGTCTTTGCTGCACATGAATGCAAAAATATTCTTATTAAATTGACCATAATAAGGAAAAAACATGCACTTTGTTAAATCCGCTTTTAGTGAGTATTTAGATGGAAATAGTGGAGGACTGTCTCGGCACAGCCCATAAGCACGGCTGTATTAATCCACGCGCTCAGGTCTGACATTTAGCTTATTTGTTAGATCCAGTCGCTCCTCTCGTCAGTCCGAGCGCTCCTGACGTCAGCAAATAATTACAGCCGACGCCGAACAACAGAGGTGTCAGACAAGACTGATAGAAGTGGACCTCACGACTTTAATCAGCGGTGCCGCTGAGGCGTGCATCACCACAGAACAAACAGGGAAAACACTGGAATGATAAAACAGCAGCACCTTCAATAGTTTACCACAGAAGAGCACAGACCTCATTCTCAGGTTATTGACTCCTTAATGAGAGAGCGTAATGGGCCTCCAGTGACGTCAGAGAATGAGCTACGAGTTTCTGTTCTTTAACATATGAGACAAACAGGTGGTTTGGATGATCAATGATCCCCATTTAGGTCATCTTTTGTACCATCTCCTTGACAGGAAAAGGATTAAATTATATTTCCTGAAAATGTAGTTTTCAATAACCCCGGATGCAAAAAAAAAAAAAACCTTGAGCAGATTTTCAACTCTGAATTTGCCTTGCTTGAAAAATATGCTTTCTTGCAGGGAGAGCAGAATAATTCATCAGACCGAGCCTTCAGACCCTTTCTAGCATTGCAGATGATGTTTTTATTGGTAAAAAATGGTGCATTGCATTGTGTTGCATCATCTCTCCATAAAATGAATCAGTAAAATCTGTGGTTGCAGATTAAATGCAGCAGTCATATTAGTGAAGGGCAATTTCACTCTTTTTAAGTTTGATAAGACACTTTTTGCATTAAATGGTTGATATATTGTGAAATTGGGATTTATTTTTTGTCTTAAGTCACCAAAGACAGACTAGATAGTAACTCAATTGTGCAAGGTTCAAAATATAAAAAAAATAGCACAAGCATGAATACATGAAAATGTAATAGCTTCAGATTGGTGTTTATGAACAGCAGAATATTAGCATTTTAAGTTTTAGACAATTTCACTCTCCTGCCTTGGAAAACTGCTTCTCCACTGGAACAGAGGTAGCAACAGTTCCAAAATATTTCTTTGCCACTTTACTAAATAGAGGAAATGTCCTCTTTTTTTTCTACCAAAGAAAAAGGGCTCCTCATTCCCTGAGATCACTTTTTCTTCTATGTGTCTGCACATTTCAATGTATGCATCTGTGTTTGCTGTACGTTTGCTCTTAGAAGCCAAAACCTGAGTGTCAAACACATAGACATCACTGGACAAAGCGGAGTGTGATGTCACCCTTAGAAAAAAACCTTACCTTCAGTTCCAACAAAATGAAGTCGATTCAGTCACCATTTTTCAGACTGCCATTTTTGAACCAGACAGTCTGAGTCATAATTTCTATGGCACCACTCTTGTTAAACAGGAGTTAGCTTGTTAGAAGGCTACACCCCTCACACTAAAAGCTGGCTCGGAAAAACCTGTCAATCAAACGTTTTGAACGTTTGAGGTGGGAGCACCACGTGCACTTACTGAAGCATCTGATTGGTCAGTTTATACCTTTAAGAATTTGTGATGAAGAAAATGCATCATGGACTGTTCTCTCTATGTACTGTAAGGTCAAACTCCTGCCACGATCCTCCCAGGGAAACTGAACAGGGTGACAAGTGCAACTCCCAGCACTCCTGGTCATGTGACCGCTGGAACAGTTCAATACACTGTAAGCTGGGAACTCATCTATTAAACAAAAAGACCCAGAAATGACGCACACACTTTTATTTTCTTGTTTATTAATTAGAAATTGATATTTCAGTAGAGTACTCAATACCAAAGTTGATGATGTATGGTAATCGATACTTCGATACTTTGTACTTACTGACCTCCACTTGTCTTCCGTGACTCTGACAGAAGTGTCCCGCTCAATTGTCATTATTGAACCGTTGTTAAATTGGGCAGAATAAACTGTGGTCCTTTGGGTGCTCACACTTTAGGCTTCATTTTCACATCAGAATCAATTGGGGTCATTGGTTCCGTGCAGGTTTGACTCTTGATAGAAGTATAGGGGTAGAAAGATGGGTTCTATCTGAATGAGCAAACGGCCATCATGGAACAAGTAAAACTGTTTTGTGAGTTGAAAAGATTATGAGAATTAATTGAAAGTAACTTTGAGTGTCTTAAATAACAAGAATACTTTCTTTGGAAAACAGAATGCTTTAAATTGCTGTCTAAATAGAAATAAACAGCAATTTTCAGTTGTCAATTGTCAGCTCTTAATCCTTTGACAGATGAACTTTGGGGTTGAAATTCTTTTGGCTACCGTAATTCTGTTTATGCGATTAAGGTAATTCAAGATTCTGAAGTGGAGAAAAGTAACCTCACAGTAGTTCAGTGGCTACGCAATCAGTCAGCTGTTTTTGTTGTGGGGAAAAGCCACAACATTATGCAACACATTGGAACAAAGCTAAAAGAGGCAAGTCATAATAAGATGATTCATGCTAATGGTGTAAATCAAAGATTAGATCAGGGGTTTCAAACTTACTTAAATCAACTTAAAACCATAAGAGCTCCAGTGTGTGTGTTCTTTGATTCACTTTAACTTTTCAACTGTTACGACAATTCCAGTAGATATTGAAGGAGAAAAAATCAGAAATTATCATGTCAACGGTTGAAATGTTACAGTATGTTCAAGATTTTGTCTTTAAGCGTCACAGGTGACCTCTCAGGTGTTTAGGGGTTAAATAACTTTCAACATTTTACTCTCCATGAAAATATGTTTTAGAGTAGAAACTAGAATAGAAACTTTATTTCTATAGCACTTTACAACTGCTTATAGCAGGCCAAAGTGCTTCACAATAAAAGAAAGAAGAGTTTAAAAATTAGACAAATTAAAAACAAAAGTAAATAAAAACAGCATAAAATTACAAAAGCAGTCTGCAGTAAAATACATAAAAGATCAATACGAATACAATAAAACAAATAAAAATAGAATAAAATAAAATGCCACCAACTACTGAGCATAAAAAGCCATTCTAAAAAGGTGTGTTTTTAAATAACATTAAAAACTGTTAAGGTCTGACATCATGCGCAGTTCTGCTGGGAGACTATTCCATAGCTGAGGGCCGGCAACAGAGAATGCACGGTCACCCCAGCGTTTCTGTCGCGACCTGGGCACCTCAAGCAAAAACTGATTAGCAGACCTTAAAGCTCTGGAATGGCTACGGACGTTTAAAAGTTTTGTCAAAATTATACAAGTTGGAAATAATCGTAAGAATACATCAGACCATTAAAAATTATAAAATTATTTGGAGGGCCGGACATAATTACCCGGGGGGCCGGATCTGGCCTCTGGGCCTTGACTTTGACACATGTGGATTAGATGTTCCTGGCGACAGGTCTGATGTTAAAGGTTAAGGGTTGTTCATAGTTGTTTTTTGTTTTTTTTGTAGATGAAACCATGACTTCTTAAAATTTGAACTGTCAGATTAGATGCAAGCAGAGTTCTAGTGCCACCCCCAAAAGCTTCTGGAAACTTCCACACTGGTGGCATCAAATTCTTTATGAACTTTGTTTTAAACCAAAGTTGCTTTACATCCTCTCTGCTCTAGTATTCTGTAACATCAGGACTTGAAGCTTTAAGTCCCACTTCAGTCATCTGTTGATCTATTTTCAAAGTGTTCCCAGTGGTCTTTTATTCCTGATCATCCCGTTTTTAGCCTTCAACAATAATCTAGTGTTGTTTTCCTGGATGTAGTTTTGCAAAGCACCAGTAGTTCATCAGAAATTTGTCTTTGAGTTGTAGACCTGAGTAAGCCCGTCTCCACTTCCCATCATCCCTTTGTTTTTCACTCTCTCCCACTAGCTTACAGCCGCTTACACCTTCAACCTAAAATTACCAGTGCATCAAAAATGGCGAGCAACTTGAGAGCAATCTATTCGTACAGTTTTGAGCGAGATAGGATATTGTTATGTCTGCTGCTGAATCGCATTGATTTGAAAAAGGTATATTCAGATTAAGTTTAAGCATAATTTTCTTTATACAGTACATGTTCTACGTCATGGAAAAAAACATCTGTTGAAAGAAAATGTTGAAAGTACTGAAAAAACTATTTTCATATCGTATGCTCATCTGTGTTGTTTATACAAGCCCTCGAGTAATTACAGAATTGTACTGATTGTGTGCGACCGACCTGTCATACAGTACAGGTGCTGAAACAATGTAAGCAGAGGAAAAATGGATTTCCCCTTCTGGTGTGTGAGGTTTTTAATATTTCTAAATTACATTTCATATCTCTTTTCCTCTGCATGATTTTTTAACTGAATTTTGTTTTTTAGAATAGCTCAAAGATATTTATGTGCATCCATCAGGCTACAAATTTCATTTTTATTTAATTATTTCATATTACATCCAAGCACCAAACTCTCCTAAACTAAAAGAGAATTTTACCCTAATCTCTAGGCGTGTGTATTGGCAAGAGTCTGGCTATATGATACGTATCCTGATATATTCCAAGAAAGCACCAGACAATATTTCTTTTTTAATTTTTAATTAGGACTTAAGAATTATCTGAATATTAATACATTTTTCACAAAAGTAAAAATGGGTGCAGGTTTGCTTTTAAATAACACTTAAATATTGTCTTGGCCATATTTTAAATCAACACAAGTTGTGCCAAATAAAATATGGTGATATTTCATTGAATGAACATTTTCTTACTAATCTCCATGTTTTTACTTCAGGTGTGTTGAAAAAACAAACCCTCAAAAGTGTTGTGCAGCATAAATTCATATTCCTTTTGGAAACAGATTTCTGGTTATCTAAAGCCGACACTGCAAAGAGAAATGGCTGTGAGAGCTGTCGTGGAGGTTGCGAGCGGTCTTGAGAATCAGTTACATTGATGAAGTAGCATGAAAGAATTGCCATAAAGTTGAAAGCGCCTTTTCTTCTTTCCCTCTTCTCTCATTCCACAGAGTTCCCCTGTCTCTGTGTCCTTCGGCCAGCGTGGACAGCTTGCCTTTTATCTCACCACAATTTGCACTGGAACAAATCTGACTGTTATCAGCTGCCAGGCGCTCTGGAAAGCAACATTTTGTTCTCCGTCTACTGCGACGGCGTGGAGTGGGTCTGTGGCGCTGTCACTCATCTCATCACGGGGGTGTAAAAAGCGTTTGAGCAGATGCTGTTTTTGTATCAGCGACATTTTTCTTTTTTTTTTTTTTTTTAATAGCTCGGGGATGTTTTGCTCTTGTCTGATTTAGTGTCTTTGTTTTGTGAGAGCAGAAAAAGATGTGACAAAGCGTTAACAAGCTGCAGGTCTGAAAACCTTGTTATTCTGAAAGATGGATGAGAAGCCCCGGCGTGCACCTTTTCCAACGCCATCTGCTTCCTCTTCCCTGCTCGTCTGACAGTAGTTATGTTTACATAAAAGCGCCACCGTTCCTCTCAATATTAGCACGTTGGCTGCATGACAGAGGATTGGCCAAAATCAGGGCTTTTACAGTCTGTGTTTACATCAGCGGAGCAGGATCGCTTCAAACAGACGAGTGATTCTATAGCTGTCCTTCCCGGTAACGACAAGGACATTGAAATTCTTCATTATCCGTCTCCTGCCATTGTCTCCTGCTCTCTTTTCAGGGCTGGTTTATTTCAAGAGAAGGAAAAATATTGATCCCACAGGTTCCAGCTGGAAGGATCACCTCCCTCCCAGGGTTTATCCCATCTAAACAAACACAGACGATTCCCGTTTAAAAGCAGAACTCCTAATGAGGGATCTCAAATCCGACAGCTTTCCAGGTTGTCACGAGACAGCTCAGTCATGAATAATTTCAAAGGATCGCTGCTTTTATTGCACAGCGGTGTTGTAATGTTTTGCTTGAAGGTGAGCCATGAAAAATTCATTTGTTTATGACTCGGAGAATCAACGGCACGCCGCAGATATTGGACAGTTTGGGCTGTGACTTCATTAGATAGGACTGAAAGGCCGCCTACTCATTAAAATGGATGATGTTAGCAATAAAAAGCTTGATTGGTGAGTCAACTTCCTGCTCTCTGATTTGGGTCACTTGGTACCGTCAGAGTCTGACAGCTGTCCTGCTGAGGCTGGTGCTTTTTCGCTCTCTTCCAGAACATTTCAAATTGCTGATTAATAGCTCCATTCTGTGTGAAGGAGCAGAAAGCCAGCACAAGGTCATTTACCGAGCTACGTTCATGACAAAAAAGGAATAAAATCGTCTCTGGATTTGTTGCTAAACCACTTTTTTCTCTCTCTTCTTTTTTTTTTTTTAAATCAAAGAGAAGTTTTCTGTTTTGAAAATGCTTTTTTCTCCACTGTGGGGAAGACATATGTGTACATCACAAACATGCTAATTTTACACACCACTGGAATGGGTTTGAACAATCCCTTTGATAAGATCTAAAATACCCTGCAGAGATTCAAGATGGCAATCCGAATGAGGGCAAATTTTATTCATCATATGTGAAAGAAAAAAAAAAAACCTGCTTCATCTCATGGTAATCACAATGCAAATGCAAAGAGAAGAGAAGCTCGCATAAACCCATAAAAGGACATTTATCATTTTAAAAACAATCACAAAAATGCACAAATCAATAACAAAAATATTAAATTAATCTCTACAATTATTTCTTAGCCTCTTTTGAAACATTCTAATTCTAAAGATGGGATATGCCTCTGCACACGTATTTCTTTTTGGGTGGGGTGGGTCAACGTGACCCGAACACCCAGAAACCAAATCAGCCTTTTCTTGCAAATAAATCGCAACAAAAAGGTCTATAAACAGATTGTCTATGACAAATGACCCCCATAAACAGATTTTCCTCTTCGGATGTTTGGGTCAATGTGACCCGGCTACCATACAATGATTTATTGAAATGCTTGATTTTCACAGTTTTGCTTTTTTGTGACTTTCACTGCTGATGACATCGGTTTGAACGCAAACAAAAATACTTCACATCACTACTGAGGGGCTGCTGCTCAATTCGTCCCTACACGCACATCATTTGTCACAGTGCTGGTTTGAGAAACAGAAGGATCAGAGGTGCCACGTGAGGAAAACGACGAGAAAGCTGCAAAGGTTACTGCTGACTTGTCATGCACGGGTGATGAGGGCTGTGACAGCTGGCAGCGTTAAACAATGGCTTGCCTCCTGGATTATAGCCTTATTAGCAAAACTGTAATAAACGTCTGGTAAAAGGTCAGTCTGGGAGCAAGATTCAGGAAAAGGCAGTCCTTTTAGAAAAATTACACAAATTTACAAAGAACCATCTTGGAAAAAAGAAATATTACAAGTTGATCCTCTAAAAAAGGTCCTTGCTGGCAAACGGGGGTGTGAAGATGTTCACAACAGAGGACGGTTGGGTAGATCCTGCGAGGTGCTGCCGTCTGACTCGGATCTGGTGTTGTGTCCTCGTTCGACATTGTGCTGTCCTTTTTCTGTGCATCGGGAGCCCTCTTTTGTAAACAAGCAGTTTTCCAAAAACTGCAGTCGAAAGCAGGAACTGAGTCATCTGGGCAGAGCAGGGGAATCACACCCACGGAGCCGTCGTCCGTCCCTTCTCCGAGAAGTTTCTGGTAAACACTTGGATGGACGGGGAGGGAGGGACGGAGCCTGAGCGGAGAGGTTAAAGAGGAGACAGGAATGTGTTGTTGTGCTGGAGAATCCCTGTCTGTGAAAGTCACACCAGAGAGGTAATAAATGAAAAGGTGTTGTTGTTGCTGTCGCTGACGAAGTTGATCTGGCATTGCTCGAGTCGGGCGATGTCCCCAATGTCCAGCTCTGACAGTAGCTGAGTCGGGTCCGTTTTTGTAGTCAGAACTTTCTGCTTCTCCCGCTGTCCCAGTACGACTTTCTCTGGCTCTTTGTGGTCCTCCTCTTCTTCCTCCTCCTCCGTGATGGAGCAGAGGCGGGCGGTGCTTCCTGGATGATCCATTTGTGGTCTGTAGTGGCACTGGCCGTTCAGCAGCCTCCGCAGGGGCATCAGGGGCACCACCTCCTCGCCTAGCAGCTGCTGCTGGCGGTGCCGGAAGTCACTTTGACGCTTCAGCCGCTTAAACTCGCTGAAGGCGGAGGTGGCGTTTTGGTAGAGGCTGCGGGCGATGGCTTGGGCCTTCTCCGATTTGCTAACCAGGACGGCGTGACACCGAAGCACCACCGCCATGTTCTTGACCTGGTGTCTGTAGATCCAAGCCAGGATTTTGGGGCGGTACGGGTCCGTCGCGCAGCACGTGATTCGGTTCAGAGAGTACAGGTGGACGGGCTTCTTGTCCCCGGATTTGCTGGTGATCATTCGGATTCCTTGCGACCCCACGGTCAACCTCATCTTGACGCTCTGCTCGCCGTAGTTGCTCCTCGCCCAGATCTTGGCCACCGCCTCCTGGGTGCAGCCTTCTCCCTTTGCCGTGATGGTAACGATGCTCCCAAGGTATCGCACGTTGTAAACCGGCTCTTCCTTGTTCAGCTCCACCTTCTGTCGTTTGGTGTGGAAGATGCTGCCCACCCATTCGAAGGGACAGTTGGGCAGCAGGTCAGGACAGGAGCGCAGGAGCGAGGTGAGGATGGAGTGGTAGGTCAGCCCCGTCCCCAGACTCTTGGGCTTACTCTTGGCCTCATCCTCCGCAAGAACAAACTTATTCCTCCTCCACGGTAGCATGGTCTGGAAGGAGTCGGAGCGAATCGGCCCCTCGGCTGCTTTTCCTCTTGTCAGCTCGGGCAGGAAGTGCATGAAAGCTTCTGTGTGGACAAAAAAAGAAGCGAAGTGGAGCTGCTTTGTGAAGCTCAGAGGAGAGACTGAGAGCTGTGAGGCTCAGCCAGTCTGTGCGCTCTGTCGCTCCTCCTTCCTCTCCTCCTCCTCTTCCTCTCTTGGCTGCATCCACCAACGCTGATCAGTGCAGGAGTCTCAAATCAGCTCTCGGGTACACTCACCCCTCCCTGCTTTATTGTTTTGCTTCCATTTGGCTCCCTACTAAATATTTTTTGTCCCTTTCGAAGTTATGATGTATTACACATGATTCCCCCGATAGGAGACAAACAAAAACTTCCTTTAAATGCATTTGTTGGCAGCCTATTAAAGAATTCTCAGGTGTTTTTTAGCTCATAAGATTTCTCTATTTTTGAATCGAATTAAACCTTATATATATGTGTGTGGAGGGGGGCATGTTTTCTATCAGCTCATGTTGACATAAATGGAGAGCATAGTCACTTTTCTCTGTTTCTTTTTTCTGCTGCTTAGCTTCACTCAGGCTTCGTTTCTGTTTAAGTGACGTGCTGTTTCATCCACCAGAGACACAGGAGTCTGGCCACTCTGGCAGTCATCCCAGTTCACAGACCATTGTTGTCATTTCTGCTTCCATCACAGTCCCACCAGGTTTCATTAGTTAACCATCCAGGAGCTTCTCTGTGTTTGTCATCCTCTGACTCTGAGGTTTTCTCTTAAGTCACTGCTACATTTTCTTGTCTGAACCGTTTTTGTCACATCATGGTTTAGGGTTTCATTTTCTTCGTTTGGATCCTCTCCTGAAGCATCAAGACTTTAACTAACAGAGAAATGTGTCAAACTTCCTAAACATGACAGCAAATACTCGTAGAAAAATAACTAAAACCATCATTTTCTTAAACAGAATTGAGTTGACAGCATCCGTTTTAGAGCAGATTAGTCGTAGAAAAGGAAACCTCTGAGATGTGGTGGAAACTGATCCTAATGGATTCAAAACGGAGGCAGACGCTGCACCTCAGTCATGATCTCATTCAGCTGGACCTGATGCTGCGTCTTCTTGAACCAGTGAAGACAGTATGATGGATGGGGTTCAGTCAAAGTCCCATAAATCACCTCTTTGACATCTCACTGCTATACATGAGAGATGAATACCAACCCAGTTATGTTAAAACAAACAACAATAATTCATCACTTTGCCTCATGAGACTCATTGTCCAGTGTTAAAGAATAATGGACGAAAATGAAGATGTGCCGTCTGTCCACCTCATGGTAAATGTTAAACACCCCCCCCACACCACCACCACCACCTTTGTTCACCGGTTTACGTTCATTGTGGAGCTTTGAAATAAATTAAACTATTTCAGCAACTTCTTAATCAGTAATAGAATTAATTAGCCATTAACATTATCTGACAAAGGAAAGAGTTTGTTTAAATAAAGAAAAAAAATTGTAATTAAAGATTGATTTGATTTGAAATTTCGACCAGGATGAACTTTTAACGTGCGTTCAATGCCCACACGTTTTATATGTTTAACTCAGTATGAATGTCAGAGTTTGAACATGAAAACCTGAAATGCGCATTTACACGTTTTCTACTGTCCACTGGCACTGGTTGCTTAAACGCACATTGCCAAGACCAAGATCAACGTAGCATTAAAAGTTAACTTAGTTCATGGTAAAGTCAAACCTGGGCCTTCCATGCAAAGATTATCTAACCACAATGTATGATGTCCACAATGTTGAAAAAGAAAAATTCTGGGTTTCTTTTAAATATTTATGAAAGTTTTAAACGTTCCCATCTATCCGTCTATGTTGCAAAACCCCCTAATCTCCTTTGGGGTCACGGGGTTGCTGGAGCCTATCACAGCTACAAAGACCCTGGATGAGTCCAGTGCAGAACCAGACAAATTAACCACACAAAAAATGTTCCCATTATAGGAGAATTTAGAGATACCAAATTACCCATTAACTTTCCATTGTGAAAACTGAGTATTCAGTTGCTTTTTTATTTTAATAAATTGTTCTTAAACATATGGAAAACCATACGCCTCTTCGTTTTGATCATTCAGCCACATAAGCTCTCAAGTAGGAATAACACATGATCTCCTTGTGCTACTTTGACTCTGCTGATGAACACTGATTGCAATGTCACTTACATGAATACTCCTCCAGCTGTTTCAATCTGAATTTCACAAGGTTTGACATGCTCCCTGTACTTATGTTTCTATCCGCTCTCAGTTTTTCACTCCTCCGTCCGCACAAAATGTGCAATGAAAGATTAAATTTCATCAAGGCTCTCACGGATGTTTTTCCTATTTAAAGCATATTCGGAAATGTAGAATATCATTATATCTCAATGTCTTTTTAAAACTATTATTAGAATATTTAAAACAAAATATTTTAGATTTTGCTTAAGCCTTCTCTACAGTTAACGTCTTTAGTCAGTTAAGCTGCTATAGTTTATTCATCTGATAAATCAGCTTTGATTATTGTCACTTTCATTTTTATTCTTTGCATGGTTAGCAGTATTGGCTGTTGTCCAACTCTGCTAATAACACAACAGAATGCAACTACAAGCAAAAATCCATAGAAGCTGACTGCTGCTCGCCCATTGGCCAATTAAGTTTATTTATAGCTGTGCATCTCATATCTGTATCCAGATCCCTGATGATGCCCAGGACTGCATCAAGCCTTACTTCACTGCGAGCTTTGAATTCCGCAAACTCCCAACAATGATCTGCTTGATGGTCTGTTTCGCTCATTTAGAGGATAATGTTACATTTTCATAGAAAAATAAAAGCTCTAGATGAGGTATAGACAACTCCAGGCATTGGGGCTGAATTCCTGCACGTTTTCCAACATAGGTTTTAATTGGCTAGACACACCTGAACCAGGTAATCAGTCATGAGTAGGGCTTGGATATCTTGAAATCATGCAGACACTGCTGGAGTTGTCTATCCCTTCTCGAGATTACTTTCTATTAAGAATTCTTAATAATATAGTCAGAAGACATTAACGCGAATTAGTAATATACTTATAATAGGAGCTTAATAGTTAATCAATGAATCAATTTATATTCCTACAATCCTGTCTGAGGCAGAATCTAATCTAAATCGATCTTGGAAAATACCATTTGGATTGAGACTTTGTAGGCTAAGTACTCTGTGGAATAGAAGTTTCTAAAGAAAATATACCCGAGTGTCGAACGCCGTTAAAATACAGTACTGTGTAGCCTGCAGTCGCAGCGACAAACCCATGTTGTCTTATATCTTTAAAAATAGTAATCATAAGTACTGCACTGATTCATGGTAATGAGGCAATTAGTCAACAAGCTTATACATATTTCCTTGATGGCACAACTTACCTTAGATTGGACAATTTTTGCAAGAATATCAGCAAAAAAAGGGAGATCCAGCTCAAGTTGCTCTTTGTAAACAAGAAGGGGGTGGTGCGCCGGCAATGACTTCCTATGAGAAACCAATGCATGGAAAAGGTTCCTAGGTATATTACATCAGACGGTATTTTGGGCGCATTTTTGGCTAAATCCGTTTGTCAGATCTTCACTGCATCCCTCTTAATTTAGGGATTTTATTGCAATCTTGAATCCTTTCATGTAAAAAATGAAGTACACAATGATCAATATTTATATATATTTCCTCAGCACCACGTGTGAACTTTGACCAAAACGTCTGTCATTGTTCAACTTTTGTGAATTATTTCTTAATTAATTCATTATTAATATTATTTATTCACCAGAGTCAGGAGGAAAAACAGCCATACTTTCATTAAAATAATTTATCAGAAACTTAAATATGCATTTCCAGGTAACAAACCACTGGCTCCCATCAAAGTAATGTCCTCCTGAAATTTTTCATTTGTCTCATTTCTTCAAGTTGTTTTTGGGGACATTCTTCTTACCCCCGGGGGCAAAGTAAGCTTCATACATCTGTCCTGCACACAACCTAATTGAATTGGGCTCTGTCCCCCATCATGCTACACTTACCCAGCGCAGAGTAATCAATGAGAAGGCCGGGCAGAGAAGTGCCCAGCTCTTAGATGGCTGATTTATTTCTGTACGTGAGGGCAGCAGACAGGCAACCCGGCGCAGGAAAAAAACAGAAGAAATGATGAAAGAAAGGGCTGCTCTGCTCTTCATATATCAACCAGCTGCCAGGAGCCTGTGCCAGATCAGAAATGAAACTGAACTCTGCACAGAACTGAGATCCTTCACTTATTTAAAAAAAAAAAAATCCTCAAGAGATCATAATATCTATTATTTCCTTCTAAGCGTAGGTTTGTGTGAATAATGTATCACAGATCAAGTGAATTGTAGTTTATCTAAAGAAAGGGAGGGTGAAAGACGGCTTTCCATCCTTTAATTAGGAGAGGCAAACAGTCACAGAAGACCTGCAGGTCAACTCCCCCCTCCTCGGTTTCACTTGGGAAAACAATGAGCTGCCATAAATGATTTGAAGGGTTGTTTGTAGGTCAGAGAACAGATAAACCAATTAGCGGAGGTAAATGGATGCAAATTAATTGGCCATGCAACATATTATTTTAATTTGCGACTTCACATTTTATCCCTAACACTTTATAATGTATAATATTTGCTAATGTTTTTAGTACATAATTAAGCATTAATTACATATTATTAGAGGGCCAATACAGACCCACTACAACATATTTGGGTCTATTGTAAAAACGTTCCCAATGGTCTTTAAATTATGATTATGCTATTTATGCATGAGGCAGGAGTTCATCAAACTTGAGTTGTGGGCGAGACTGTTGGCACAGAAGTAAGCCTGCACTAATATCCCATCATCCCTTTGCTTACATTCTTGATAGTTTACAGACTTTAAAAAAACTCCAACTATTATTAGCAATGAAAGCTGTACAGTTTTGAAGCAGATGGCAGCTCAGATGAGGGAAATGAAGACGTTAATGGATCTGTTTGTCTGCAAGTGGAGGCATCGGAATGGAGTGGAGCAGTGAGCCCATTTTCATTTCTGCCCCACAGAAAAAAGATTATTTTTTACCAGTATTAATTAGTTATTAGTTACATGTTAAATCGATTGTTATTAACTATTATTGATGCATTGCTTAGCATTACTGAGTATATAATCAATAGCATTAGTAAGAAATTAACTAATATTTAGTAACGCCACTTAAAGTAATATTTGGTTTTGGTGTGTTGGAATTGGAATGGTGAAGGCATTTCTGATTGGTTGACACAACACAAATTCTTCACCAAAGTTTAGATATTCAACTCTTTTACTCCAGATTTTTAGGGCCTGTAACTCGTACTGCAACCGTTCATGCAATTTCGTGATTCCAGTGGATTCGGAAGTGGCAAAAAGCAGAATTGCACTGATATGCAAAACTTAACAGTAGTGAAGTGCTTATGCAATCAATCAGCTGAATCTGTTTCGGAGAAAAGCAGCAATAACGGTGCAACGCTAATATGCAAAGCCACTTTTTTTGGTGTCAGAATCATAGCCGGTTAATAGGAATGGATGCCTTATCTCCATTCCTCGTGAAATCAGGCCAGAGCCTTTTCCATCACTTCCGGATGCGTCTACCGCCATATTGCAACAAATCGTCCAAAATGCACCAGAGATCACGTCTGTTGACTTAACAGATAATGCGCAAACTGCGTTAATTGAAAACACTATTTATATTCATGTTGGCAGAAAGAAAGTGAAGCTGGCGTTGCTTTAGTATTGAAGGAGTTCTGGATGAGCACTTTTTGTCAAGCATTTCCAGAGACTTTATTTTGTCTTCTTTACTATTATGACATTTTAATGCTCTCTCATCAACTGGCTGTAAATGTTTGAAACGTGATTATGCCTGCAATACTCAATCTGTCACACACTATCTTTGAAGCGATCACGGAGCAGAAAGCTTCTCTGCTCAAGCAGTAAGACTACGCTCTCCTTTTTTTTTTAAGTAAGCTTGTTAGTTTTAGGAGAGAACTGTCGAGTGTTACACTTACAAAACAGGACGTGTGCATGCATGCAAATGGGGGAGAGAGTGGTGGTTGTTGGAAGGAGTACTAGAGCAGCACTTCACTTTAGTAGCTTTTGCAAATAGACATCAACCAGAAGTATTTGGAGTGGTCCAAGTAACACTTTGCATTTTTTGTTCTTGCGTTTGACCTGAAACCAAATTTTTGTAACAAATAAGTGAAACTGTAGCATGCCTCAGATACACAATGTATTATAGGTTTCAAATACAAGAAATTGGGCTATACACAATAATATAAACCTGCAACTCAACAGATGGGAAACCATGCACACAAAGAGAGTCAAAAAGGGAGACAGAGCAAATGACATGTCAAGTCTAAACTAAAATTCAGGCAAATACAAAGATTGACCTTACTGAAGACAGCAGCTGAGGATAACTATCAAATTAAACCAGGCCTGACAGAATTTCTAAAGCATGAAGTAAACAAAAGCAAGATCCAACAATCCAAAGGACACAGTGATCATTGTACCCCTCCTAGAAATGTTTGATTCTAGATTTCACAACACACCACACCAGAATAGAAATAAACATCGGAAGCCCTGAAGTAAAGCTAAACCAGGAAATAGTCAAGGTCTTCATCATGAAAAACCTCTCTTCAATAACAGAACAGAGAGAAAAGCTGACAAAACTCTCCCCGTGAGCAGGAGATAAGATGGTGAGCAGCTCCAAAGACAATCCTTGAGGACAGGGAGCATGAATGTCGGGATAATCTGGCAACCCTCCTAAGGGACTAGACTAATTAAGAAAAGCGACCCCTCTCAGATAAAGAAAACTGTAAGAGCACCATCCACATTCTACCACTTTGCTTTACTGATTGCTCTAAAGGCTGATCTACATTTTCAAGACACATTTGTCCTCTCTGACCTCAACCAGTCACAGAAGATATTTACCCTCACTGAGTCTGATGGAGGGTTCTTTCATTTGGAATAAGTCACCTTTTATTAACCCAAGAGAATGAAACCAAAGAATGATCTGCTGGTCACTTATATTGGCTGTTGTTTAAATAAAGTCAGGATAATTTGGTGTCAAATGAATGACCAGGACATTATTAGAATCTTAAATGATTTGGAATAAGAATTGATTTATTGATTTATTTGTGTATTGGATCAAATAAATTTATAATTAGGATTTAATTTTTTAATTTTAGAAACAATTCCTGCTTCTGTTACACCCAGAACTGATTCTTGCAATTCAAAGAAATAAATTCACTTTCAAACCACTTCAGCTGCTAAAGTTCCTGACTGGTTCTTCTAGGAGATATCCCATCTTTTCTCATTTTCAGCTGCTGCCAGCTTAGGGTGTATTCAGACTGGACATATTTGGTTTTCTAAAAGTAGAACAAAGTTTGTTTCCCCCGATAATGTTGAACAAAGTTTCAGTATGAATACGTGCAAACAAGCTCTGGTCCATCTTTCGAGGTGGTCTCTGTTCGTTTCCAATGTGACTGAGCTTCGGTTCACTCTGAATGTGAACAGAGCCGAGAGTGGAATAACTGAACCAAAACGGCCACCATAGCCGGCGGTCATGTGATATAAACACGTTTGGAATGAGGGAATTGGTGAGCCGTGGACAAATGTAAAGCATTGATTGTCGTGTTAGGAAAAAGGTAATAATTGGTCCAACTGATTACTTGTTACAGCGTTAATTTTTACACAGCTTCTCACTGTTTTATCAACAGTCTATATGTCTCAAAAACGTATTAGCGTACTTTGTAGTGATGGGGTCCCCAGTAACAGTCTTGCAGCATTCCTTCGATGTACCAACGCAGCAGTAACGCTTGTTCACACTGGACACGGAAGCAGTGTGGAGTGCGCTTCTGATATAATTTTATTTGGTTTTTGCCATCATGGGTAATAAGTTAATGACCTAAAGATATTACCCTGTGTTTCTGCTAAGAGGAACTGCTCTAAGTCTCTCTCTTGTCGTTTTACACCCAAAACCCAGGCTCCGCCTACCCGCTCCGGAATCGGCCCACTGCTATTTGTGGGCGCGTATGGGTGAGTGTTTGTCTGGTTCGTTTGTGTCTGTGCGGCGCGCATGGGCGTGTGTGTGTGCGTGAATCAAGAAACTAAAATTACCCCATGTTTGTGCTAAGAACTGATCTATGTCTCTCTCTTTTGCGCCCAAAACCCAGTCCAAAGCCCCGCTTCAGAGTCGGCCCACTATGTTGATCTGAGTGTGTGTGTCTGCTTTGTGTGTGTGCGCGTGTTGAGATTTCATGATTATTTTTATCTCCACAGTGTTTTTAGATACAAAATCATGATCACATTTGTCAATCACAGTGTTTTATTGTAAAAAGAAAAATCATTATATTTTGAAAATAAAAAGGGGTTATCTCATGTTCCTCAGAATTGATGAGGACCGCCCACGGCTCACGCATAAAATAGAGCAGACACCAAAACGATCAGCTGCACGGCGCTGGCCCTCCGCGGAGGACTCCGCTGCTCCGCGCCTGGTGTGAACCACACTATAGTTTAACAAGGGTGCCGAAAGGAAGTGGCCTCCGTTCCATGTCGCTTCACCGTGCTTTCACGTCTAGTGCGAACCGGGCATGTAAGTGTTAAACCTGATCTCCAAATCCTGGCAAACTGCAACATCTCCATCTTTCTCTTTTTGCTTGGACCCGCCCCCGTAACTGCTTGCCAATGACTGAAGAGATCTTTAGTCACATGGTTTTGTTTACAAGGTTTGGTCCAAAACAGAAGCTAAGCTTAATGCAGACCAAATGCAATGTTCAGGACTCAATCCAGAAAAATAAGTGGACTCGATGCAAACCAAAGGACTTTCCCTGTGGGAATCCTACCTTGGTTGAAAAAAAGTATTTTTTTTTTTAATGATTTTAATCTACTTCATTTTTGTTATGTTTCCATCACTCCTGCAAAAAAGCCTTTAGCTCCACGCTCACATCTGCCAGTGCAATCAACAACAACAAGCATAAATGCTGACTCTGGTGGGGCTATACCACCTCATGAGCATTAGAAGCACAGCAGAAGCATAAATTGACCTCCAGAGATCCATCAGTGAACAACACACCAGTCTAATGGTCACTCCAACTCCCCAAACTCCGTCTGCGTTCTCTCGTCAGCCTGCTGACCGCTTCTTTTTCTTCGCTTGGCTTCCAGAGACGATTCAGGCCTGATTAGGAAAAAATTGACCGTTCTCTGGCACGTGGAGAAGATTTATGTGAACAGATGTCGTTTTTCATTTTCCCTCAGGCGGAATTTTTGCTCCAGAATGTGCCGTCTCTATGGAGTATCACTGTCAAACAAATTCATTTAAATAAAGAGGGAGAACAGACATCCACTTCCTGTATCTATGAATACCTGTAATGAAGTCCGCTGTGAGCAGAAAAGAATTAGATTTAGATTTAAAGCATAAGTAGAATGTAACTGTGATTAGAAACTTTAAGGGACACCTGTGATGTCATTGATGTGTAAGATTTTTAAGATTTTTAATTGATTGTACTCTAGTTTGCATTTTTTTTAAATGTGGATTCCATAGGAGTAAACTTTATGTTGGACTTTGTCAGCATTTGTTTTTGTGGTTATATTTATTCAGAGATGTAAAATATAGAATTAACCACAATACTGATGTCTTCATTACTGCTCCTGTAAGTTGGTGAGATGTGTCACAGAAAAGAATATACTTTTCTTTTCTCAACTTTCTTATCTTGATGGGATTGAAGTGTTATGTTTGATTGTTCAGCTTTTGATAAACTTTGCAGTTCAATTTCTCAAGCACAGCTTTTTAACGCTTGCGTCACCACAGTAAGATACAATTGTGTAGTTTTTAATTGTATTTGCGATCAGTTTTTGTGTGTGTGACAGTCTTTTTTTCTGAAAATAAACAGTAGCCTGAGCGCCTCCTGCTCCAACCCAGTCTCCTTCTAAAACGTGCAGTACCTACGTTTGTCCACAGGGAAAAACGTAGCAGTTTCACAAAAACGGGGTTTAAATTGTGGAATTGCTACGTTTCTTTTTCTCATGCATTCTCTATGGGGGCCACTCCTGATCACGTGACCTTTGAGTTGCAGCCTGCCGTGAATAGAAAATATGGCGGATATTCACTCTTTTTTCAGTGAAAAAAACCAACAAAATAGGATATTTTGAGAACAATTCTTTATTTTTATGACATTTCTAGCGAGAAATATACCCTTTACTATCATAATATACCTTCGGCGTCGACATGCAGCTTGCAGTTTATTTGTTTCGTTCAACATTTCTGCAAACGGGCTCTGAATTCGTAAAATAGCAACGTACGTCCGTCACAACCATGGCCATATTTTGAATAAGGGAATCTATATATACATTTAAAAAAAAAGCTTCATTGTAGACATGAACATAGATAAGACAACGGAAGAGATATAATATATATATAAAAAAAAAAAACTAAACGCATTGATTGAGCCAGGGCTCGGCTTACTCGACATACGTCATTTCCGGGAAATCCTTTTCACGGTCTGCTAAAGACTACAAACCTACTACAAATATTTTTCTTCTTCAGTTGTTTATTTTTCGCCAGCACAAACACGTTGATAACAATAATTTTGGCTGCAGCATCCCACTGCAACTCGTCATAATAAACTGTGCACACTTGTTCTTGTTTCTTGTTTCCGATATATGTCTAAAATAAATAAATAAAATAAAAACAATCGAACGGAGAGAATAACTCCAACCTGTGGTTTTTTCATGTATCTTTGAGACTTCCCATCGTCTGTAATGCAAAAAAAAAGATACAACCAGGCCCTGTTTCGATGTTTTTTTCTTGCCAGAGACAGTCGGCTTTGTTTAACGCTGTATAGTTTATGTATTCATTTTTTTAAACGTTGCTATGGCAGTAACCAAGGACGCTGACGGTGGACCGGAAGAAAGCTGCTGTTGCGTCACGTTTTAAACGCGTTAAATAGCAATACCTTACTTTGATTCAAAAATAGCTCGTCTACAGAAAAGAACATTACATTTCACAAACCAGAGCATAATATCAAAATAATTCATTGTTTAAAGGGAATTTAACAATTTACAGTAATTATGCACGTGACTACCCATAAATCTTTTTTGCGGAACTTCATCAGAATAAGGGAAATCGTTGTTGCTTGCTTGTTTATTTATTTTACAGCGACAAAAATTGCAATGAGTTTTTAAAACGTCAATAAGGTTTAGCTGAAAAGAAAGAATCATCCTAAATGTTTAAATGGGAGGGGGGGAAAGCCGGTCCAAACGACCCCCCCCCCCCCCCCTCTCTCTCTCTCTCTCTCCTTTTTTTTTCTGACGTAACTGAATGTGACGCCCATTACCTATTTAATCCACCTGGAGATTTTAATATTGTAAATTGACCGCAATGGATCCCGTAGGAGACGACGTGGACGACGCTTTGTTTATTGCAGACGCGCTTTCGGAAGAATTCAAGGTAGGGTATATTTTATGGCATTGTCGAATTTCGACAGTGGCTTGTTGTATCAGATAACTGTTGACTGTGTTTATATTTGTACTTTGTTGTTAAATGTATACAGCATGGAGAACCGTCGGAACAAGGTCCGTTGTCTTTTGTTTGGCACGAAGAAGACGAAGAAGGACATCCTTTACCCAAACGACGTAGAACGGGACAGCGGCGCAAACCTATATCATCAAAAAGTGAGGAAACCTGTTTACAGTATCTGTTGCACCTTTCAAACAACGGAAAAGGAAATAGTTGCAGACAATATGGCTGCACGAGGCTAGGCCTCAGGCCCAACATTGTGGGGGGTTGTGTCTGGGTTGGGGAGCCGGACCAACACAAACAACAACCTCTAAAGATGTCCCGATCCAATCACGTGATCGGAAATCGGGCCCATCACGTGTTTGAAAACTCGATCGGAATCGGGCTCCGTTGTCCGATCAGGATCGGATATTTCATTGATTCTTATGATCAGCGCTTTATATTTCAATCTTATTATTCCGGATAAATACTCCACTAGAAGTCTTCATGTCACGAACAGATCACAAAATGTTATTTCCGGAAAACGCAGCAGAAAACAGCAACAGCTCAAGCAGAGGACTGATGTAAAGTTAGCCAGCTAAGCCGATCACGTATTCAGACTTCCGGGATCAATAACTCTTTTGAAAACGCTTTAAACTGACAGCTAGTGTCTCTAAACAACAACCTCTAAAGGCATTTCAACAGAAAAAGACAGAGTTTGGCTTTCTTTAATGTTAAGCTCTTCGTGCTCCAGATAAACAAATGGCTAACTGGCAGATGCTAACTGCTACATGCTAGCGCCGTGACTCAACTCCTTAGGACCCGAGCTTTCCTCTGATATGCCTGTTTTATTTATCTGAAAGAGGAATACAAGTTAAGAAAATTAACTCCTCTGATAGGTTAGTCACTAAACTTTCTCACATGACTAATTATCACTTATAGAACAAGAAAATACGATTTATTTTTTCAAGTTTATATTTGCTTTATTTTTACTTGTTTATCAAAGCTACCTCACTGAAGTGTTTTATTTAAGTTTTCTAATGATAAAATAATGTTAATGAAATATAAATAAGACACAAATCTGTTTATTCAATTTGTTAATGTTTTAAATGTGTTACAAAAGTATTGGATCGGGACTCTGTATCGGCGAATCCACAAAGTCTACATAATCCAATGACTGAATCGGATCGGGCCCAAAAAAACCTGATCGGGACATCCTTACTCTAAAGGCATTTCAACAGAAAAAGAAAGATTATTGTTTCTTTTTAATGTTAAGCTCTTCGTGCTGCAGACAGATGGCTAAACGGCAGCTGCTAACTGCTACATGCTAGTGCCAGGATTTAACTCCTTAGGACCCGAGCTGTTCTTTGATATGCCTGTTTTATTTATGTGACAGAGAAATAACAGTTAGAAAAGTTAACTACTGTAACTACTAATAAAACCGAAAATTTGATGTCTCAAGAACTTAAAAAGAAGCACATAAATTTAAAAATAAATAAATAAAACTAATACATTAAAAACAAATAATGATATCAGCTATTCATGAACACTCATCAAATTTTATGTTAAAACGAAGTAATGATTTATAAAGAATTTTAAATTAGGACAATCACATTTGGTTAAAAATGTTCAATAGCTCTGAATATGTTAAAGATAAAGTCACTAAACTTTCTCGCATGACTAATGATCACTTATATAACTAGAAAATATGATTACTTTATTTAGGTTGGACATTTTATACAGTATCGGTAATACTCTTTTACTACTGGTTGTATTGAAATGGCTTTAAATTTAATTTCCCTCACAGTGTTATTAATCTTATCTCAGTGTATCAATATTTTAAGTAATTTAGTTAAAACAAAAATTCTTTTAATAGTAGTGCAGTATTCAAAGGCATACATTTGTTGCTAGAGCAGTCAAAGACTAGTATTTGTGCAGTCTAATTCTTAATTTTCAAATTCATTGTCATTTTATTTATTAACCAAAATATTTATTTACTAAATTCAGAAACTTCAACTATGGCTGCAACTCAATCAATGGAACAGTCATGCATGCCATCTACAAGTGGACAGCAGGACGTACCTGGAACTTGCACTCCAGATATAGGTAAGGAATTGTTACAGTTGTACTCAGAACGTTTATTCAGAAGTTGCAAGCAAAAAAAATCTTTTGATAGCAGTAAGATGTACAGTATCAGAGACAGAGTTGGTCCAGCTGCATATTACATTTTTATTTATACTATACCCCTAAATAGGATCCCTTATCAAAGAAGTGCAAGACCTTTTGGGGCCTGCTGAGGATCCAGCTCCATCAGATTGGACAACAAGAAAAGCCTCTTCCTTGGAAAAGTGGACCGTCTTGAGACCTTTTATGGTGAATCAGATGTTGCTATCTGAGAAGCCAAAAAGGGGGCTTTGCCATTACTGTCGTTCTGAGGCTGCAGTAATAGTGTGTGTCATGACTGTTTGCCAAGGCCGCTTCATTGTGCGTCATGTGATCTAACAATACATGACAGCATGGTTCTTCACAATCGATCTGCTGTGGTGGAGGGGTTTTACAGGCCTCTTCCACCAACTACATTTGTCAAGAAAGACGGAGGGAATTTCACCTACCAGGAAAGAGGTACTTATTTTAATTAAGATCATATAAGCCTTTTAAATTTGAAATCTTGAAATAGTCTTTTGTGGAAATAAAACTGTCGCAATAAGCGTTTTAAAAATGTTTTAACTTGTTTTACTTTGTCTACTTTTCTTTAGTGTGCCTTTTGCCTGTGCCTTCCGCGCTGTGACTGCTCAACTGGTCATACAGAAGTTTCAGCTGGAAAACAAGTGATTCTGATAGGAATGAATGGTACCTTTTTTTTTCTTTTTTATTTTTTTTTTCCTTACCTTAATAATTCTTACAAAGTAATAATATAATTGGATTTATTTCTTTTAAAGGACGATACAACTTGTCCCTTCCAACAGTCAGTTGTTCATGTGGAAAAATTCTGGATGTTGGCATTGGTGATTTGGTGGACAGTGGATACTGGCCGGCCACAGTAAATTTTGAGACTCTGTACACCATGGATCTGTTCACTTCGTACGAAGATCTTAAAATTACAGCATGCACAGCATGCTTGCTGCATGCTTGGCATGCTTGAACAGCGCTCTAAAGTTTTGGACGAGTAAGTTATCCAATTGAAGCAACAACAAGTTTTACATTGACTTTGATATCTTAATTTTGGTTTGTTTTTTAATCCAGAGTGGTAAAATCTGCGGCGACACTATGCAGACATCTTTTCTGGAATGGTGCTATGCAAAATTTGAAGTGGAGAAGCTTTCCCAAGTGCATCACTTTGAGTGCCCAGCATGCACACCCTCCATGTTGGCTGTGGCTGTGGATGGGAACCGCAAGCTTTACCGCTTCAGAAGCCAACCAGGGTATGGGTAAACATTCATTTTTAATGTTCTTGTGAATTTTCTATTAAGATATGTAACAATTTGTATTTTGATTAATCAGACCTGATGGGTTTTTTGACGGCGTCTTTATGGCAAAAGATGCTGAGGTGGCCTCCTTTGTGGACTACATCCATGAATCGACACAACATGTAAAGTCTATTTTTTTTTTTTTTTAAATTAATTGCCTCTTCAAAAATGCTGCATAATTTTTCAAGTACAACAATCAATTCCGTATATCGTTTTTGTTCTAATCTCTAATAGAATCCCGGAAAGGGAAGGTGTGGCACAGCCGAGTGGCTTGCAGCACGGGAAACCTCTCACAAATCTGCCAGCAAAGTGGATGAGGAAGGTGTAGAGGTTGCTGTGTGCCGCCACGGGATTTTGTTGAAGGCCCTCAATATGTTCCGTGGAGAAATTTTTGCCTATCCACTTTATCTTCAAAAAGTACTAACCACAAAGAATGTCGAGTTTTTCTGCTCTGATGTGATATGCAAATATTGGCCGTATTTGCAGAGGGTTGTGCGCCACTGCCCTGAATTGCAGGACTTGTTGGTAATGCGTCCCTTCCTATCAATCATGCACGCAAAAGCCCATTCCTGGATGTGTGAGGTGATCTTTGCAACTTTTTTGCACTGCAATTTTTTTTTTTTTTATCTTAAACCTCATGCTAACAATAACGAATCACATTTGTTGCAGTTGCAATGGGGTGGACGAAACCAGGATGGAGCAGGAGCGACCATAGGGGAGGAGGTTGAGCAAGTGAACAGCTTCCTCTCCGGGCAGCTATCTGTTCTAAGTACATGTCCAAAGCTGGTAAATATACTATAGATTCACTTAAATTGTTTTCTGTTTGTTTTGCTGGGTTAATAATACATTTTACTTGAAGTACGCACAGACATGCTTACCATCCAGGCCATTGGATGGAACAAGCGGAAGGTGGAAAAGCTGGACCTGACACTGGCCAAAAGATATATCAAGGTAAAAACTTAATATTTGCTTGTCTATGATGCTCGGACTTCTTTCTCTTATGATTTTATTGCTTTGTTTTTGACAGACTGTACAGAGGATTTCTGAAGCTTCGGCAGATCTTGGAAAGCTGACTCAAGATCTATCTATACAAGAAGATATGGTCCAGCAATGGGTGTCTGATGTCAAAGAGTGGGCTGCAGGTACTTTAAAAATTAAAGATGGATAAATGAGGCACACACTGATTTTCAAGCAAGGGTGATCATCCCAATCGAAGCTTGTGAGTAGATCGCGGCGGGGCATCAAAAATTAAAAAAAAAGGATAAAAAGATTTGCACAGCCCATGATTATTCTCAATGTTAAGTACATCTCTTGATTTAGCAGAGCAGACAAACATCCTTTATGTGCGTCACTTTATATCAATGTTAAAACAACATTGAGCACTCAGAGCCTCTTCCAGCTCGGCTACATGTGAGGCTTAGGGTTCCTGTCTGAAGGGGTCAGAGCCCGCTTAATGTGCTATGTTGTATAGAAGTGTGCGCTGCATTCCTCAACCAGGCCCTACAGAAAGCCAAAGTGGACAATTTCTGATGGCTTCAGCTCCTAGGTGTCCTTGATCTGGCCAATGTAATATTACAATTTGCGCAATCAACTCTGAGGGCTGGCAGATTTGTTGAAAGTATTCCGGTTGGCTTGTGTGCACCCTAAAAAACCTAACTCTACAGTGCTACTGACATGACAATTAAGAACACATGAAAGTGGGAGCCCTCTTAACTTCCACTCCTTTTTTAAAAAAAAAAAAAAAAAAGAAAACATGGTCCGAAAATGTTTTTGGTTTTTTTTTTCTACAAGAATTTTAATTATATTGTCTTTTCTCTCTACAAGAACCAACTGGTCATAATGATCTCGAAAAGACCATTGAAGGACTCTATCTCAGCATAAAGCAAAGGAAATACAACCTGTACCGCAAGGCTGGTGAGGGATATGTCTTTTTGCGATATCTTTATTGGCTTATCCTGAAGTTGGATAGTTTAATAAAAAAAATTTTTAAAATAATTTTACAGATGGCAACAAACGGCGACATCAACTGCGAAAAAAGATTGCGTCCGAAAAAAGAGCCCTGGAAGATGCAATCAGAAAAAGAAACGCTGATTTGGATGAATCCGACAAATTGCCATCAGCTGATGCACTTTTGGCTGTTGACAACTATTCCTGGCCTTGGGAATGTAAGTGTATTGTTTGAATCAAAACAAAAATGTTTTAAATGAAGTGAAGCCCATGTAAATGCCTAAATTCAATTCTAGAGGTATTTGAAACTGCTGAATTCTAGGTCACGGCAACATGGTTCAGAAGAAACGGCTTTTTGACAAAGTGATGCTGCTGACAAGGCTGAAGGAGGAAGAGGTCATCGTTGTTAGAGAAGTTAAACAGCATTGGGAGTACTTGAGAAGTGCAGCTGGGATGATGCAAGAGCTTACCTCTCAGATTTCTGAGGGGATCACTGAGCCAAGTTTGTCCTTTTTTAAATTTTTTATTTAAATGCATGCTTTTTTTTTTTGTTCTAATTTACTTTGTCATTGTCAGGCAACATGGATGCATTGACAGATGAAGGACGAGATGGGCTACAGTGTTTGCTGAAGAGAAGGCTGGCAGAACTTTGTGCTCAGCAGGATGCTGCTCGCAAGACCTACAAACAAGTTTTGGGAAAGCAGGCGTTGTGCTTGGATGACGCCACAGAAGAAGAAAGCATAGACAGTAGTTCCTCTGAAGAAATTTAACACCCCTAAACAATTTAACAATAAATGATCTTGTATGAAACTGGATTTTTTTGTGTGTATTACTCTTCATTTTTAAAAATTAGTTTTACAATGCCATCCTTTTTTTTTTTTTTTTTTTTTTTTTTTTTTGTTACATATTTAATTTAAACTCTATTTGGAAATTTGTAGTATTGCTAGCCAAAACTTTGTTTCTTTTTTTTTTTTGTGCTACTGCACATCTACCTTCTTTTTTTTTGGGAGACCCACCCACATCCAGCTCCTTGCCACTTCTGCCTGCAGCAGCCAACAGATTCTGCCTTTAACACCAGCTTATTCCTCTGCTCTGATGATACTGGGTGGCTGAAATCTTTAAATTTGCTCCCCTGAGATAGATAGATAGATATAGATATATATATACCAGATTGACTTAAAAAATGGTAATTTTGGGGTTTTTAATATTGCAGCATTCATTCAACAACACTTATAAGTCGAGATGATGATCTTAAACCAATAAATTCTATAAGATGAGCTCTGGTATTGCTTGGAAATATTTGGAAAATAAACAAAACGGTTTGAGATTTTTAATTGGTAAAGTTGACATGCCGATACTAATGGACTAAAAAAGTCATCAATCACAAATTTTAATATTTAGTGTCTGTAATCTTTCAGGCTTGTTTGAATTTTCATATAAATGTATTCAATGGAATAAATCATCCTTTCTAGAGAGGAGTGATGGCTACCATGCAAGCCTTTCTATCGGCTGCATCCCCTGAGTCCTCCCAGAAGCGAATAGACCAGAGTTGTCCAAATCCAAGGCTCTAGTGCCAGCGCCCTGCTGCTGCTGCATCTGCCTCCAGCCCAGGTGTAAAAAGCCATGGGAAGGATCAAGCAAGGACCACACAAAATCTTTGAGTCCTCAGAGCATGTACCAATGAGCTGACAGACATCCTCACCTCCATATTCAACGTCTCAGCCAGAGAATTGTCTCCTGCTTTGAGACCCCCACCATTGTCCCCCTCCCTGAAAAAACCTCTCCCACGTGCCTGAATGACTAGAGACCAGTAGCACTCCAGTCATTATGAAGTGCTTCGAGAGAGTGCTGCTAACCCACATTCAGAGCAGCATTCCAGACACACTAGACCCCCTGCAGTACGCCTACTGGCCCAAAAGGTTCACCTCAGATGCTTCTGCAGCTCTGCATCTCTTTCACATCTGGAGAATAATGTCTCCTACATCAGGATGTTCTTTATTGACTGCATCTCTGCATTCAAAATGGTTGTTCTCCACAAGCTCACCCACAAACTGTTCTCCCCTTGCACTACAGCCCATCATCGGTGAAAACAGGACCTCAGCCAGCATCACAATGTTGGCAGTCCACATGGTTAAGTCCTCAGTCCCTTCATCTACATCTTGTTCACCCACTACTGTACAAGCTCTCATCAAAACAAAACAATTCTGAAGTTTGAGATGACACCTCGGTGATAAGACGCATCACTGGCGGGGACGAGGTAGCCTACAGGAGAGGTGGCTTTCTCTGGTGACTTGGTGTGAGGACAACAACCTCACCCTCAACACAGATAATACCAAGGAGATGATAGTGGACATGAGGAAGGAGAGGAGCCCTCATCAGCGCCTGTTTATCCGGGGTCTGGAAGTGAACAAGGTTAGGAGCTTTAAAAACAAGGGGTCCACCTCAGCCGGACCTCACCTACTCAACCCCACACAGCTAGTGAAGAGGGTCATCAGTGGCTGTACTTCATGATGAGGCTGAATAAGTTACTTTTGTGGCATTCAAAGTGAGCAGCAAAGTTAAAATTTCATATACAGGGAAAAATTGTTTCCTTACTGTGCAAATGACAAACACTTTGAATCTCTTGAATCTTTAAGCACCTTTTTGCTCTTGCATATATTTCTGTAATGTAACTAAAAGTAATATTTATACACTGTATGTTTTTTGGAAGTGTAAATGTCAACATACAATTGCAATAGATTTTAAGGCCTCATCTCTCAGAAATGCATTATAAACTATTGGTTAGGCCTATATCAGAAATAATTAACCCTTTAATGCCCATTGATAGAAATGTGCAATATAAGTACTTGGTATTCTAAATATTTTTGTTTGTATTTAGAGAAAAAATATGGATTTTTTTTTTTTTTTTTCAGTGGTGAAAATATTTTCAGGTCTTAATGGATGACAGTATTGTATATTCACCAATTTAACAGTTGTATGTGACAGGCTATAAACGTATTCACACACAAATTTTGAGTTACAGGTGAACAAAAGTATCTGAAAAGGGGACACGTTTGTTCATGGGCTTGCTCAACATAGGGGAGGGCGGTAACGACTGCGGTAATGAGCGCGCGCGCGAATTAAAGGACATACTTGCCAGGAAACAGAAGACTCCCAACGGTAAGACATTGAAAAGAAATGACAACCTGTATTTGAGCTTTCAAATACATACAGATGATGTATTACTATCTCTGGTCATGACTGGAATCTTAAAGATTTTAAGACCGAAACTGATATTTAAACTAGACCACAAGTAGTCACAGGGTCCCGGTCAAGCAGAGCAGTTTCTTTTGTCTCTCGCTAACAATATATTTTATCAAAGTGAACGTTAATGACATTGTTTTACTTTTGTCATTTTTAAACCTTAGTTTCTAAATATATTTGGATTATTGTGGAAATGAGGCGGAGTTATACAGTTGAGTGACATTCCTTAATATTCTAGTTCCGCCAGCTTACTATCCGTGCTAGCAATCTAGACAGCGTCATTTATCGTCGCTGGTGGCATAAACTGAACTAATGCATAGGCGATTTACATTACTGCCATGTACTTCGTAGTATACATGTTTTGTTTTTGTGTATTTGTAAATAAAAGATACTTTGAGGATTTTTGTAGTAATTTTGAAAAATATAGGTGACTTTTTGTCAGTAACAAATATATCGTAACCTACCACTAATCTGTTACACCACAGCTAGTTGTTTTAAAATGTACACTACATTGTTTTTAAACATCGTCCGTCATTTTGTAGTTATAAAGCAACTAATTACAATAAAACGTTTTGCATTTTGACTAATCTCCTCTTTGTAGGCTACCACCGTGGAACCTTGATAAATAAAGTAAATGTTAATGTGAAGATGAATTGTTTTTTTGGAATTTTTAAAACAGTTTTTTCAATAATTCTAGAGTGTAAAAACGTTAGTTGTGAATTCAGCAAGAGAACTTAATGAGGTGTAACTTATTTAAAAGTTAATAGCATGTTTTACATATCATATCAAATTTAATATGAAATATATTTGGTAAAGGATGAACTCTTTCAAATAAAATATGAAATTACAAAGCTAAGAGTATGTTATCTTTAGGTGTATGTTCTTAAATTCATTAAGGTGAGCTGCAAGGTTACGTCCATGCATTTTTTTGCTGTGCTGAAATTTAATCACCTTATATATAAAATAATTTGTAGTCAAGTTTATTTCTCTTATATATTATGTCTTTTCAAAGCTGGAGAGTAATACAAAATTCAATGGTTTTTCTCCAGAATAACTGCAAAGTGTTTGTTTTTACTAGATGATAAGATTCAAAAAGATAAATGAAACATCCAACTTGTCTTTTCCTTTACATAATTTTTAGTGTTTAAATTATTGTAAGAAAATATCTTTATTTATTTATATATATCCTATTATCCACAGGTCAAGATGCCAAGAGGATCAACCACCAAACGTTGTGTCAGCTGCAAGGAAGAGATTGGTGTTGCTGCAAAGACTTGCAAAATATGCAAGGCAGTCCAGCCAACCAAACAAAGGCTGGCCAAAAAAATGGACAAATTTAAAGCCAAAAAGGAGGGTTGGTTAGAAAACCAAAAAAAAACAAAACTACCTCACATGTTCTGGACGAGGCATGGATTTTGGTACGTGTTTGACATTTGCAATAGTACTTCGAGGATGTATTACTGATGATATGACATTTTTTTCTTTTTAGGTGGAAAAGTTGCATACATTGGGCCACAAAGCTGTGGTGTTCATTGCACGACCTGGAAAAAAGACCTCAACATTCCATACGCACATCATTCATCCAAAGTGGCATTTGGCAGATCATGCTGGGAAGTGTATTGACAGGATGAAAGTTTTGTTTGAGATTGTAATCTCTGGTAAGACCTTCTATCTGATACAGTTTAAAATTTCAATTTATTTCTCAGTTTAGTCATTGGACTTGTGCTTTCAAATTAGTCATTATTTCCAGAGTTTGAAGAATCATTTAATTATTTTGGACTTATCTAAACTACCTATGTAGCTCTATATTTTTTCAGCAGTTTCGTGCAACTTTATTTTTCTATTTTTATTTGAGTAACTTTAGTTTTCATATGATTCTTTGTAATATCCTTTATTATGTAGAAGAAAATGGATTAACACAAAACTACCCAATGTGGTTGAATAAATACACATCAGATCGAAATTAGAATATTCACAACATGGATGATGAAACAAGACATCTATAACTTCACTCTTAGTGAAATAAGTTACATTAATGAGTTAAATTTGTTTACAATTAGAAAGTTTATTTAAGAATTAAAAATGATATCACTGATACCAAGATAACTTTATTTTGATCATTTAACTGATTTTCACCTTTAAGGTTGGACAAACCCACAACCGTCACACCACCAGCCACCCAACCGTCCACCCCGCCAACCATTCAGCCGTCAACCTCCGCAGCCATCCTGCCATCCACCACACCCACCATCCATCCGTCCACCACAGCAGCCATCCAGCCGTCAACCTCCGCAGCCATCCTGCCATCCACCACCACCAACCATCCAACCGTCCACCCCGCCAACCATTAAGCCGTCAACCTCTGCAGCCATCCTGCCATCCACCACACCAACCATCCAACCGTCCACCACACCAACCATCCAACCGTCCACCCCGCCAACCATTAAGCCGTCAACCTCTGCAGCCATCCTGCCATCCACCACACCAACCATCCAACCGTCCACCCCGCCAACCATTAAGCCGTCAACCTCTGCAGCCATCCTGCCATCCACCACACCAGCCATCCAAACCGTCCACCACGCCAACCATTCAGCCGTCCCCCTCCACAGCCATCCAGCCGTCAACCACACCAGCCATCTCGCAGCCAACACGTATGTGAAATCATTACACTTTAGGAGTTTGATAAAATATTCTGCTGAATTACATGTTGAAAGGATAAAATATGTTAAAATTGGTGAGGGATACTACAAAAATAGCATTCTTTTTGAATTTATATCACAGTGGAAATACTACCATCTTCAATGGAATACAATATATGCTATTTGACAACAGACTTTTACACAATGATAGCAATTCTTTACCGAATGTTTATTTATTTCTAACAAATGTTCCTGCAAAGAAGAGGAAAAAACAAGATTACAAGGAAGATTCATCTGGAGGTTATGGATTATCTTTAATTTACATTTAACTGATTCTGATACAAATTAACATTGTAATGTGTCTCGTAAATGAGAAGTCTAATGTCTTCAACCAATCAATGGTGCAATTTTTCATAGATATATGTTCCTGTGAACGTTACAAAAAATATATCAGAAAAATGCAAAAAATTAATAACAAAGGTAAACTTGCAAAAGATAAATAGATAGACCGATGGATGAATAGATGGATGAACAGATGGACAGACTGGCGGAGAGATAGATAGATAAACATGCAACCATCAAAAATCCAAGAAAAAAAAATAGTTAGATGAGTTGTACTCAAGCCGAAATGCTCTTGTAGTCTATGTTGCCACCAGCAGTTATATTCCTTTAGTCACTGGAATGTATTATATGTATACTTTAAAATAAAGAAATAAGAATTAGAATATGAAAATTGCCCATCACACTTGTCCTATGCAAATTGTCAATTTACAATTAGATTACATTGTACAGTAAAGTCAATGTCTTGGTACCTTTAACATTTTGTTGATATTTACTTTTTTTTGTTCATTATTAATTGTGCTATTACATTTACAGAATGCAGCCATGGGGGAGAAGATAATTTTTATCCTGTTAAGAAAGTTTTGAAGAAAAAAAAGCAAAAGGTAAATTATTTTTGTTCTTTGAAGAAGAAATTTTTATTTTACATCTGCCTTTAATGAGAACATATTTCATACAGTTCTAAAAGTCAAACATTATGATGCCCTATTATTATTAAAAAATATATTTTTTTATTTATTTCTATCAGGGTAAACTCATGGAATACGTTGAATGGGAACCATGTTCCATGTGGTATGTATAATTTTTTTAAATTGAAATATTGCATAAATGTTGTTAAAAATTAATTGATTACTTTCCTTCATTTACTGGATTTATTTGAGTTAAATTACTTATTTTAAAAAGTAATTCACTACTACTCACTTTAGTTTGTTCCCAAACAGATATTGTCAAGGGAAAAAAAATGCATAAACAAGGTTTTCTTGTGTTTTAATTAACTTTATTTTAAAGCAATGATCCTGTGTAAACTAAAAATATAAAGTTATCATCTGGCTTCATCCAAAATCAGACAGCAGTGTGAAAAACAACAATGTTAAAACATATGGAGCCTGTGCTACAACTCCAAAAAAGAGGTGGAAAAAAAATTACACCTTAAACATATTAAATCTGAAACTAAGTCTTTTTAAAACAAAAACAATTATTTGTCTCCAGCAGCTTCTTTCTTCGCAAATTCAAAAAAAAAAAAGTTATTCTGATTGGTGGAAGCATTGTGGCAGGGATCCATGATGTTAATTCCAGCTCTTCTTAGGAGAACCACCTTTTGTGGCTTGGATCACTTAAAACAAACTTCTCTTTCAGCACACAAGCATCTTAAATTCAAATTCATACAACTTTATTTATCCCAGTGGGGTTCTTCAATTTAAGGTGCAGAGAGTGGCTTAACAGCTCTTCCTGTAGTTTTATACCTTAAATGAATTCATTATCAAGACAAAAATATAAAATTAGGCATAAAATGAATCGCTAATATAAACATGTGTTTTTATTTGTGAATGATTATTATATGAGGATTGAGCTGCAACGGGACGGGTCTCTGCTCTGCTGCTTCTTGTGTATCAGAGTCTGACTCTCTGAGATGAAAGTTTCCTCGCGGCAACTCCTTCTCTCATTGGATTTTAAATTTAAGTAATGCTATCGCTGCCCAGTCTGTGGAACTCTATCAGTTGCAGTGTTCACCTCACATTTGTGAACCTTACGTCACTTCCTTTCTTTGCCGACTTTACAACAAAATAATTTCTAACCAGTAAAATTCTGTGATAACCAGTATTCTTTTCTAAAATAACAGAACGTTCATCCCGACTGGATTACATTACAGAAAAATAAAATAATGTCCCACAAATGCAACACTTTGTATGTTGTCTGCATTAGAGACAATGGAAATGATAAAACCACAGCCACACAGTTTGGAGTTATTCTCTCAGTTTGATTGCTTTTATTTTTGCATATGTTGGAAACAGGAAACCAGAATTAGTGAGTGTGGTTTACTTTGAGGAGTTGTAGTGGGCTGCTGCAGACAAAATTACTGTTATTAACGTGTTTGTGTTACCGGAAAAAAATAAAGTCAGT
This sequence comes from Oryzias javanicus, assembly GCA_003999625.1. Taxonomy (NCBI): domain Eukaryota; kingdom Metazoa; phylum Chordata; class Actinopteri; order Beloniformes; family Adrianichthyidae; genus Oryzias; species Oryzias javanicus. The sequence goes on from CM012443.1 coordinate 25,954,002, forward strand.
AAGTGACTTGGGGAGCACACAGCAGCACAAAACATTAATTCAATTTAATTAAATTGATGTGATTTTAAATTGATTAGTTTTTATTTAATTTTTAAAATAGATTGGAGAGTACACAGATCTGAGGGAAGACGGGATATCCCCACCACAAAGCTTCCATTTTTATTTATGTTCTTTTCTGAATCTGCAGACCCTGTTCTCATGATCTCAGGGACGTGCTGAGGCCATGAGCATGAGTCTGTGGAAACTCTGTAGATACTCTGGAATGTAAATTTATAACTGGTTGCTTAGAGCTCCTAAATTTGAACTGAAAATCTTAACATAAAGAATGTGCATGATATGGAGCCTTTGTAGTTTTATAATTAAGGAATGACTTGCAAATATCAAAAGGCAATATGTTCTCAGCCTTGCTGCAGCACTCTGGACAACCTGAAGACATTCATGTGATTCCCCATTTAAACATGTAAAGACAGAGTTGCAATAATTAAAGCAATCAATATAATGCAAGGATGACCATCTACCTCTTAAATGTGGATAAAAGTGGATTCAGATTGGTGATTGTTCTTGCATGATTAAAACAAGAACACCAGGATCAGAGATGTGAGAGTCGAGAAGCTTTTATGTTCCCAGAATTACCCCAAAGGTTCCTGGCTTAATGAACCAAAAAGTAGGCAAGGACTCTAAATTGTCCCACAGAGAGATTTTCAGGGAAACATAGAAAGGACATACATTATAATATGAATATATATCTATCTATCTATATATATATATATATATCTATATCTAATATTATTATCTATATATATATATAATATATACTATATATATATATATAATATATATATATATATATATATATATATATATATATATATATAGATATATAATATATATATATTTTAAGAAAATTATTATTAATATAATATATATATATATTAGAAAATTTAAATGTGTCAGTTAATGTTAAAATTTTAAATGATAGTACTCTAATTAAATGTGAGCATGGTAACTTAAGATAAAACCTAAAATTCACTGTAGCTCATTGTCTTCTGTTGTAATGTCATTAACTGTTTTTATAAATTAATTTATATATATTTCTCTTTCATTGCAGTGGGAAGACATGGTCTCCACAGTGGGTGGAAAAGAAACATACAAAACAATAAATCCCACAGGATCCTCGTTAACTAGCTCTACTTTTTAACATTGTTTTTGTTGTTATGTAACATGTCGTGTTTTTAGTTGTTGTTAATAAAGTATTAAAAATGAAAAGGTGTTATCTGCATATTCAAATGTTAGGTATGTACACATGTATGACATGATAAAGAAGGACACAATTGTTGAAGAAACATGTATAAACACAAACATTTATGGTAAAATAAAATAGAAATGCTTAGACACATTAAAGAGGATATTATCATTGGTATTGGATATGTTTTTTGCTCCAATAAGAAAATATATTTTAAATTTTTCATAATTAGGGCAATTTTACATCTTATCAAACTACAAATTATTATATATAATCGATAATGAATTACTTTAGAATGTTACGTGACTACAATAATAAATACTTATTTTTAAATTAATTTTAGTCAAATTGTGGTTAAAAAAAAAAAACAAAAACATTTCTTTCGGATTGTTATTTGACTTTTTATCTGACTCCATGGTCCACCTCCATAAGAACAGTACAAACGTATTACAATTTCAAAGATCGATAATAAACATTGTATTTTGACAGGGAAGAAAAAAAAATTATCATAAACACAAACCAATGTAGTGGTTAACGCTAAGTGTATTGTTCTCGCGATAAAAACAATAAAATAATTAAAGTCAGTATAAATAAAGGCAACAACGATTTCCCTTATTCTGATGAAGTTCCGCAAAAAAGATTTATGGGTAGTCACGTGCATAATTACTGTAAATTGTTAAATTCCCTTTAAACAATGAATTATTTTGATATTATGCTCTGGTTTGTGAAATGTAATGTTCTTTTTCTGTAGACGAGCTATTTTTGAATCAAAGTAAGGTATTGCTATTTAACGCGTTTAAAACGTGACGCAACAGCAGCTTTCTTCCGGTCCTTCGTCCAGCGTCCTTGGTTACGCCATAGCAACGTTTAAAAAAATGAATACATAAACTATACAGCGTTAAACAAAGCCGACTGTCTCTGCAAGAAAAAACATCGAAACAGGGCCTGGTTTATCTTTTTTTTTTGCATTACAGACGATGGGAAGTCTCAAAGATACATGAAAAAACACAGGTTGGAGTTATTCTCTCCGTTCGATGTTTTTATTTTATTTATTTATTTTAGACATATATCGGAAACAAGAAACAAGAACAAGTGTGCACAGTTTATTATGACGAGTTGCAGTGGGATGCTGCAGCCAAAATTATTGTTATCAACGTGTTTGTGCTGGCGGAGAAAATAAACAACTGAAGAAGAAAAATATTTGTAGTAGGTTTGTAGTCTTTAGCAGACCGTGAAAAGGATTTCCCGGAAATGACGTATGTCGAGTAAGCCGAGCCCTGGCTCAATCAATGCGTTTAGTTTTATTTTTTAAATATATATATATTATATCTCTTCCGTTGTCTTATCTATGTTCATGTCTACAATGAAGCTTTTTTTTTAAATGTATATATAGATTCCCTTATTCAAAATATGGCCATGGTTGTGACGGACGTAAACGTTGCTATTTTACGAATTCAGAGCCCGTTTGCAGAAAATGTTGAACGAAACAAATAAACTGCAAGCTGCATGTCGACGCCGAAGGTATATTATGATAGTAAAGGGTATATTTCTCGCTAGAAATGTCATAAAAATAAAGAATTGTTCTCAAAATATCCTATTTTGTTGGTTTTTTCACTGAAAAAAGAGTGAATAACCGCCATATTTTCTATTCACGGCAGGCTGCAACTCAAAGGTCACGTGATCAGGAGTGGCCCCCATAGAGAATGCATGAGAAAAAGAAACGTAGCAATTCCACAATTTAAACCCCGTTTTTGTGAAACTGCTACGTTTTTCCCTGTGGACAAACGTAGGTACTGCACGTTTTAGAAGGAGACTGGGTTGTAGTGGTAGTTTGGGGCAATTTAAAGCAGCCAGCTAATGGTTTAGGAGGGGCAATTAAATTAGGCCTGAAATGAAAAGAGGATGTTTCAATACTTATAAGGCTTAAAAAAAAACCGTAGAGCAAAGCAACCGAGAAAACAAGTATAAACAAAGACAATGTGTTCAGATTTGGAGGAGATTTACACACTTTAGTAGATCTTCTGCATGCATAAGCATTCAGACTAGTACACTTTATTCTCTTTGATTCATGTGTAAAGTAGGGACACATGATAAACCCACACGTGTTTAATTTAAAACTGCATTGTCACTAAAGACGCATCAGAAAAAAATGTATTTTATGATGTTGATAAAAACAATACATGTTTCTGTCAAGAACAGAATAAACTAGTTGCAGTCAACAGTATGCTATTTTAGCAATTCTTTCCATTTTTAGAAATAATGTATTTTTACACTTTGTTTTTTCATTTTTATTATTTTTTTTGGACATTTTAATTTGTCTCAGACATTTGCTATTGAGCAGGAACTTCCAAACATACCACAAAGATTTAATTTGAGCAGATTTTTTTCTTCTTTTTTTTTAAATCATTGGTGGGACATCTTTAAATTGTTGTCTTTAACCCGTTAACAGGTGAGAAGCTAATGCTGTGGTTTTTAATCGGCATGTGTAATGCAGCTAAGCTTTTTTTTGAAGAGTTGAAAAGGTATGCTGGATGAACAGGCAGTGTTGGTGCTGGTAGAGTTATGAATACTTGCTATTTATTTCCTTTATTTCCCTTTCACAATTTGGTTCTATTAAATGTGAACTAAGACCCTCACTCTCAAGGGAACCAAAGGGACAATCAGATGTTCGAAAAAATTTAACATAAATTAAGTCGAAGCAAAACTACTACTACACTTCTAATGGAAAAACGGAAGTCACTGTTTCAACCAAAAAATAAATTAAATCTCTGAGTGAAATGCTTCTCCATCTCTTTATTTAAAAGTATTCTATCCTTTCAAGTTTTGAAATCCACACAGTTTAAAAAAAAAAAAAAAACTGAAATATTTGACCCAAACTGGGCGAAACACAGACGGAAGTAAACGCCGGTTTGAAACGCCGCTCGGGTGTAGCTCTCTCTGCAAGAGAGAAGTACGCAGACCCAAAAGACTCTGAAAGAAAAACATATAGACCCAAGCTACTCGTTCAGCATCATTCATGATGTGGCAACGAATGAATTCCAGAAAACTCTCGTGTTCTCGTCCCGCTACGCAAGTTTTCAAGATAATTATTGGGCTTGTTGAAAGTTAAGTCGAACTTTGACCAATCAGGGCCTCGGCTTTAGTATTGGAATAAAGGTAGGAAACGTATTAAAATTCATCATAAAGGAGAAATTAGTAATAGCAGTTTGTGACCGAATGGAATTACGACATCAATTTGTTCATATATTGGAATAGAGCTGTGAAAGAAAATAAGCCTGGACCAAGATTCATCAGGTTTACACCACTTTGACATTTTCTCTTCCGACTGTGAGTATATGCGCGAGTATCGGTGTGTACGCAGCATGAGAGCTTCATCTAAAATAAACCTCTTGAATCAGAAATCTGCTCAGAGCAGAAATTTTGCCCTCTTCAGCCTCTTTGCTGAACTGTCCCGTTGTCACGCTCACAGACTCTTTAGCATGAGCTGCTTGTAACTCTGATCATGTTTGCATTAGCAGCAAAAAGCCGCCATAAAAGGGAAAAAAACGGTTACTCTTGCTGTAAAACACAAGCACACAGAGCACGCAAACATTCGTCTCTTCTCTGGGGCTAAATAGGGACAAACGAAGCCACATAGCTGAAGTGATTAATTATCTATGTCACCAGATGGGAAGATGAGCAAAAAAAGTCAGATTTTTCTTTCTCCCTTCTTTTTCCCCTAAATGATTTTCAGAGTGAGGATTCGATCGGAGTAATGACTGCTATGATGATGGATGACTACAGGCTAATATTAATCAAAAGGACAGATATAGGATATTACAGAGACAGACAACTGTATATGTGCATGCAATACAATACAGGGTCATTAAAAAGTATAGACATCTGCTCATACACTGTCAAATGCATGCATTACGAGCACTTCAATCCTAGAACAAAAGATTTGTGTCAGTGTTCTTTATATATATATATATATATATATATATATATATATATATATATATATATATAAATAAAAAACTCCAGTTGGTTAGGTGCAGGGCTGACACACGGTTCAATTCCCAGTTGATACCCACCAGGCGCAATGAGGATTTGGTGGGGCAATAACAATATTGAGCTCATTAACATAATCAAGTGAGAGTCCTTGGCCAAGACCTTTAACGCTACTGCTTACTTCATAACTAAATGGCATTCGATTCTATTCAATCCAAAAGGTCCGTTTTATGACGGTCAGATTCTCCCATGGGGACCTGATTATAGTCGCTCGCCAAGTCCGTGGTGGTGAACCAGCGGGCACCAGTCAATGAATCCAATGATTCCTCAATACGGGGCAATGGGAAGGAATCCTTTCTGGTCTTGGCATTTAAGGGGCGGTAGTCAACACACATCTGAAGAATACCATCTTTTTTTATAACAAGCACAATTGGGGAGGCGTGAGGGATGTGCAACAGGTGAATCATTCAAATCCACCTGTGCATGGCCCTTAAATACACACCTGGTACCCTTCCTAATTGGCTTGCACCAGGTGCATCATGAAACAAAAGGTTCAGCCTTCTCCTTGCCACATACATACACACCTATATATCTATCTATATATGCTGCTCATAAAAATTAAAGGAGCACTGTAAAAAAATACGTTAGATCCATCAGATCTCAATATGAAGTTGGGTATCTATACAAATAACGACAGGGCAGTGTCTTAGGAACAAAAGGATGCCAAGTCTTTTAATGGTGCTCAGGGTGAACCTGCTCTTGTCTGTGAAAGTACAGGGAGTGGCGACTTACCAATACTGGTGTTCTTGAGCAAATGCCAGTGGAGCTCCACGGTGCTGGGCAGTGAGCACAGGGCCCACTACAGGACGTGGGGCCCTCAGACCACCTTCATGAAGTCTGTTCCTGATTGTTTGGGTAGAGACATTCACACCAGTGGCCCTCTGGAGGTCATTCTGTAGTGCACGAGCAGTGCTCAGCCTGTTCCTCCTTGCACAAAGGAGCAGGTATGGGTCCTGCTGAGGGGTTGAGGACCTTCTACGGCCCTGTCCAGCTCTCCCAGAATAACCTCCTGAAATCTCCTCCATGTTCTGGAGATTGTGCTGGGAGACACATTAAACCTTCTTGCTGCAGCACGTGTGGATGTTCCATCCTGGAGAAGTTGGACAACCTGTACAACTTCTGTAGGGTTAAGAAATCTCCTCATACTGCCAGTAGGGATAATTACACAAGACAAAATCAGCAGGAGTGGAAAACCAGCCAAAAAAGATCAAGAGGGAGAAACTTGAAATGACCTCCACATGTAACACCAGTCCTGTTTGGAGGGTTTTCTAATTGTTGCCACTGAAGTGCACCTGTTGTTAATTCCATGAACACCAATACAGATGAAATTGATGAATGAGGCTCTCAGCTGATTAACCAACAAGAAGATTATCAGACAGGTTTCATTCAATTCATGCCAGAACCAATGATAAAAGTGTTCCTTTATTTTTTGTGAGCAATATCTATGGAGCAAGAAAACATAAACCCTGAAATCCTACTCTTCCACAAATGAGGATTTATTTTGCCAAGAAAAACACCATAAGAAAAACTCAACATTTTCTCAATTGTCCAGTTCTTGGCATTTATTGCAGAATCACATTTAACTAGAACTCTTGTAAACTGATAAACTGAACTTATATGAACTGCAACAATTCAAGCAGTTCTCTTAAGTTTTGACAGATGGATGTCAAACAAAATCTAAACGGAACCAATTTAATATATTTAGAACTGACTTACTTATCTAAATTATAAACAGCAACACAGGTAAAGTGTGGAATTCCTTAGATTTTATGCAAAAAAAAACAAGTATCTCTGTTCTTTTTAGTATTTTGCTAAAACTTTTATCTTCCAACTACCATAGGAGGGGCAAAGTCATTTCTGGCAGGGAGGGGGAGAGTGGGCGGGACTTTTTACAGCAGAGACCCCTTTCGCTATAAAAGTATACCTGATTTAATATACCCAATAAAAAGTATTTCTCAAAAGAATAGTTCAAAACATGAAAACATATAATAAATTAGAGTGGTTATTTTTTTATTTTTAACTGTGGTTTCTGTACCAAAATGGAAAATAAATACATAGGAAGATCTTAAAAACAGGTTTGAAAATGGCTAAAAATTAGGAATTTTAGAATAAAAAAAAAATCTTAAAAAAATAAATAATGATACTGGAGACTTGATCTTTGCTCCATCCATTCCTGGGACATGTGAGACTTTACTCAAGGATTATCACACTCAGAGAAATGAAACATACTGAAATTCATGTGAATACTTTTACTCGGGTGAAAATCAGTGATAGTGCTCTATGGTTAAGGCACTTCAGTTTTATATTTAATATTGTTGCATCCCTAATATATATGTATATAGTTCTATCTTGCACAAAAACATAACTTAAAAATCTCAAAGGAGACTACTATTCATTCCGACGTCTGCTGAAATTATTCCAATGCACTGGTGTAGTGTATATATTTAGAAAACCTGTAAAACTTTACAGGAATGTTACTTACTGCTTGAAGTGCATCTTTCCATTGGCCTTCATTGCATTTTTCATTGCACAACATTAGCTGGGTAAAAGCCACAGCATAATCAAGTAAGAGCCACTCTAGAGAAAAGCGTATTTGTCAATTCCTGCAACTTTTTAATGTGAATTCCTGACAGGATAATGCTGCTGTGTCCAAAGTTGCTATCACTCCAGAACTTCTGTTTGCACCCGACGTCAATACTAAACAATGCATTTTTTATTTATTTTTTTAATGTGGGCGGCACAAAGCTGTTTGTAAGGGTGGAAAGGCACTTAGAAGGCAAGGAATATGTCTAATACTTATTGTTGAAATTCATTTTACTTATATATGGTCTGTACAGGCCTAAATAACTACTCTAAAACGGCTCCAGTTTCTAAAATGTGAATAAAAATATATTTATTTGCTTACATGATCACACATTAGGCAGAGGCTATAATGTTCGGTCAGTTTTAGCTATTACTTTTAATACAATCAATACAAGATGGGCCTGATGTTTGCAGCAGAAAACAAGTTGTGATCTGAATGCAAAAATGTTGATGGACATCAAAGCTAAAATTAAATTCAGTTGTGTGGCGCCAAGAGTGACCTCTTCACCTATTGATTCCCGTCTTTCTGTCCGACTGTTCCAACAGCAAATCATCAAGGTGTGAGAAGCACATTAATGTGGACAAAGTCTGAAGTCGGTCAAGTTTTACTAAACTTTTTGTTTAGATTACACCAATATCTCACCCGTATCAGCGCAGGAACACATAATTGTCAGAGTGGAAGCAAAAAAATCCAACACAGCAAAAAAAATTGTTAATAGAACAAATATTCCATAAATATTTGGAATCCACCATTTGAGCAACTCTGTTAGCACCATCCTCGTATCATTAGACAGACGGTTTCTGAATAATCTGCGTTATTGTCATGTAGGAACAACAGTCGCAATAAATCCATATTTGAAGTACAGACTCTGGTTTCAGCCTGTTCAATGCAGATTTCTTTTATTTTGAAGTAAAAAAGCTGTTCTTCTGTTTTCTCACTGGCTCTTTTCTGCAAAATTAACTTTCCAAACACGTTTGTTTTTTGCTAGCTTGGGGGCTTTAATGTAGTGGTGGGCGCAGCCACTTTAAGTAGTAGCGGATGGATTTTCATCACGTGACCGAGCGACTTCACATGTGTCAAGGATGCGGTGAGTAGAATCCAGTAGTTTTTCGAAATAAATCAGATTATAAATAAAACAGGAAAAGCATTGGATGTTTTTTCTTTTTTTCTCTCTCTGCAGCCCAACACAACCATACCAAGGACCTGTACCGGCGTGCGGACCAGTGGAACAACTGATGAAGTAACCCTCAACTATGACAAAAACCAAACCTCACATTGGAAGAACAATGTGGACTTAAATACACCGAGGGGACTAACTACAACCATCACAGCAGGTTTGTTAAAGTCAAACTTTTTGTGAAAATGAACAGACAGCCAGACGAGATTCATCAAACCGAACAGGATGAACAAAAGCAGTAAAACGAAGGAAACTGGTGCTAAAACCTGAATTTTAAACCTGGGTGGCCATGGTGCCGAGGTAGAGCGGTCGACCTCTGATCAGAAGATTGTAGGTTCAGTTCAGTTCCCACCTGAAGGTGAAGTCATGCATAAGTGTGTCAATCACCGTTTCTCAGCATATCTTAAAAAGATCATCCTTTACAGAATGTGGTCGGACAACTTTAAACCAAATGTAGATGAAATACACATTTGAGGAAAGAACAAATAGAAAACGTAGTGAATAAACTTAAAGGTCTTTGTCTTTGCTTTTTGGCTGCTCTTTCTAACCCTGTCATCTGCATCCTCTTCACTCACTACTGATGAGTATTTTGATTCTTTCTATTCAACTCCTGGTAAAGGATCGGCTCTTTCAACTCTTCCAGATTTTTTATGGGCCTTTATTTTACCATAACTTTACAAAAATAAGGGGTTTGTATGTTAAAAAATGTGGTGTAACACACACAAGAAGCCTTAGAATTGTCTAATTTTGGGAATTTATTACATTACAAACCTGTAATGTAATTTTTAATATGTATTAATCAAATTCTGGCATGCTAGTTGATTTGTTTTATTTTTTTTCTTTACTTTCACTTTTCATTTATTGTTTTAAAAAATTAAACAGGCAACAGGGATACTGCAGTTAAGAAAATAGATGGACGTTCAGGATGAGAACATTTTGAATTTGATCCTCCATGTTCTCCACTCATACCCGAGTCCCTGATTGGTTGGTTGAGTCGATGCAGAAACCTTGCCAATGTTCAGATATCAGACAGCGATTTTTTTTTTAAGATTTGATTTTATTCAATCTTGATCTTCCTCTGATGGATTCAGTCCTGATTCGATCCATCCTAGTCACAGAATGAACTTAAACATATTTGACAAAGATTGGACATTGAAACTGAATCCATGACTCAGAAGTCATGAAAATATAAACAGAAGCTGTGATGACTGAAAACTAAAAAGTGTGATCCTCACATACAAGAAGCCAGAGAACACAGACTAATACCTAAAATGTACTTAAAACTAATTACAATGGATGAAATAAAAAAAGAAAAATCTAAAGATTGATGGTAGAATCACCATTACACCCTAACTTAGACCAAGAAATGGAAGAAATATGTCTTCAAACACTGTATATTCAACATAATAAACCGATGGAATCTGTAAACACATAACTCTATAATATTACAAAAATAAAATTCCTTTTTTTCTGATAAATATTTTTTTTAATTTTCATGCATTAATACACTTAAATATTTTTCAGCAAAAATGAACAACTACAGCCTTGTACTGACATTCATGCAGAGCTTTGGCAGTGTTAAAAGATCACAATAATTAGATTTGGGAAAGAGAAGAGTTAGAAAATGTCCTACTTTCTGGCACCAGATGATAGTTGGCTCATAAGCTGCTGTAGGTTTCCAAGGTCTGTTTAAAAACTCTGAACCGTCAACCATCTGGACGCCTGTACATCTGGGGTTCCCGACTGATTACTTCCATGTAGAACAGCATGCCGCAACGTTCATGTGTTCTTCAGCGGTGAACAATTGGGATGAGTAATGTCCTTTTAATGAGCTACATAGCATTCAGACAATTGACCAGCAAGCTGATTTTATTCTTGCTACACCAAAGAGAACTTTTTCATTTACTGAAACACAGACATAACTGCCAGAACAGAGCTGCATCTGTCACTGTCTCAGTCAAAGTCCTATTTAGAGGGAGATGGGTCAAGATCATCTGAAGTGTGTCTGTTATAGTTTGGAGTCGGGGAGCCAGTAAAAACTCTTAAGGAAACAAAATAACAAACCAAACAATTCAGGCTTTAAAGAAAAAAAATATATTAAAAAACAAAAGCAACACAATGTAAAAGGGTGGCAAATTAGACAAAGAAGAGGGTTTAGAGTAGAGGTCCCCAACCACCATGCTGTGAACCAGTATCGGTCAGTAGATCAAATGGTGCTGGGCTTTTATTTTGAAAAATAACCAGCTTCTCTCAACTACACCTTTGAGCACTTATACTGGAAAGTTTTATGTCAAGAAGCTGAAATGACTGAACGATCTTATATTGAATATTAGACTGGGAATGCTTTGAAAATGAATCACAAGAGGATGAGAGTGGGACCAAAGATCTTTACAGTCACAGTTCCATTCACTCATCCTCACACACGTTTACACTGACGGGGGCTCCACGGCCTCATACTGGCACCATGCTGGTTACGTGGCTTGCACAAGGACATGGAACCTGCAGCCTCTGAAAGGTTGATTGTTCTGAACCAAGACTTCTTCTTTTGGACAGGTTCAACAGATGTAGTGTTGGTACTGAGATACTCTGACTAAGCTGCTGGAGCCTGTCCCAACAGGTTGCCAGTCAATTACAGGGCCATATAATCACACACATTTACAGCCACACTAATGGACAATTTGAAATAATCAATTGGTGTAATTAATTAACCATGAAGCATGTGAAAGATGTTTTTTGGACTGTGGGAGAAAGCCAGAGTCACCAGAGCGTACCCATACATGTACAAGGACACGCAAACTCCTCAAAGAGAGGGATTCAAACTACGGCCCTCAGGGTTAGAGGCTGAGTGTTGAAGTGAAGTGTGGTCAATGCACCAATAGAACTGAAAAACTAATTATTTGTAGGTTTCTTGGTCTATGTGGCGCCCTTTTTACCACCACTTTAATGGAATGAAACTGGATTGACGAAAAGCAGCACCAAAAGAAACCACGATATTTTTTGTGGGGCTAAATTGTTGTGTCAAACTCCATCGCACAGGGGGCTAAAATCCAATTATCACCTTAGGTCGAGGGCCGAGCAGGATAAACATTTATGGAAAAGTCTAAAACTACATTTTTTAAACTTTAAAACAGTAACTGTTTAACATAATTGTAGGAACTAAGAGTCTAGAAATAACGAACTAATTCTAGAACTTAGAACGACTGAGATGTGACGCCAGATACTTGGTTTGACGCGCTAAGCGGGCTGTCGTTTCCCTGTACGACGCATAAAAAAATAAGTCTTTCACTCCAACATCCTTTGCAATTAATCTTTTCTTTATTATTTACATAACTGATATGGATCTTACTTATTTTTGCAATTATGTCCCGCTACAGCCCAGCCAGCAAGACCAAGTGGGCCCCATATGGCTTAAAAGTGGGCGGACAATGTAGGCCCCAATTGGGTTTGTCCGCAGTTTCCATGGTGGCCCCAGCTGTGTTTGCCCACATTGGCTCCACTACCCAGGGACTGGAAGCCTGGACAGCGCCCCTGCTAGCTCTGCTGACTCCTGGGCAGCAGAACTTGTTTGCTTTGCTGGACCCTGGGCATCGGAGCTCGCTATGTTGTCCACCGGGCAACTGGCTAGCGTAGCCACCTAAGTCAATGTGGGCAAACACAGCTGGGGCCACCATGGAAACTGCGGACAAACCCAATTGGGGCCTACATTGTCCGCCCACTTTTAAGCCATATGGGGCCCACTTGGCCTTGCTGGCTGGGAGCGGTCGAAAACCTTTTTCCCTTCTGGCTGACGCACACCCGTCTGACGTCAGCCAATCATACTCAATTTATGACAGAACCCATAGTGACAGCAAAATGACAACAGCAACACCCACAGGACAGATTTCTCAACAGGGCTCCTACAATAATTATGTACTAGATATATAGCATTACCTGTGATAATGCTAGTGTGAATGCGGTAAGCTGAATTTGGCCGCTGAAGATGCTGGAATTGATGGCTAAAAATGCTAAAACTGATGCCTGAAATACCAAATTCAATGCCGAATTAGCCTTAAAAACGTTAGGTTAGCCAAAACAGCTAGTATGTAGCTGAAAGAATGGCTAAACTTCAAAATATCCCAAAAGATTTTTCAGAAAAAAAAGCCTAAATTAGCCAAAACAGGTAGCATGTAAATATTACCCTAAGTCCAAAATGGCATAAAAAACTTAAAAAAGAAAAGCCTAAATTAGCCAAAACAGCTCGCATGTAGCTGAAATATTCGCTAAACTGCAAAACGGCCTAAAATTTCTCAGTAAATGCCAAAAACAGTCCACAAAGCTAGCAGAATGACAATTTTTAAAACTTTAACTTTTTAACTTTATTTTTTAACATTACGAATAATAGAAAGGCAGGAATATTATTCCAGAATGAATAAATTTAAACATTAGATAACTGTCAATATTTTACTCTTTAAAAATATATATTTTGTCAAAATTTTACAAGTTAAAAATAAGCGCATGATAACATCAGGCCAAAATAAAATGATCTGGAGGGCGGGGTATAATTACCCGGAGGGCCGGATCTGACCCCCCCGGGTCTTGACTTTGACACATGAACTCTTCTCCCTCCCTCTTCATTTATCCCTCCAAATGGAGAGTCGGTCTGCTAGCGTTAGCGCAGAGCTTTCAGCAATCAAATATACATAAAATCAGTTTTAGAACTTCAACAACAAAAAGTCATTACTTACATTTGGAAGGTCAAATTTAAAAAAATACATTTCCCGGACACGACCAGCACACACTGCCCCTTTAAATGGAGGGGAAGGGAGAACGGAAGAATTCAGATTGGGTCTCTGTCTTGAGATTTGAGTATTACCAAAGATAAAATGGAGACGTGCGGGAACACAAAGAGGACCCACACAGAGAGTCTGAATGTGTTGGTGCTGAGGAAGTGAATCAAACAGATAGCAAAGTCGATGGGGGGAAGGGGCAGATCCAGAGAGCTGTGTCCAGTGAAATCATTGAGGCTGAAGAGTTGAATTAAGGCCTAACTGGTTGGCCTGCAGGGGAGCATCTGAAATGGAGGAAATATAATCCAGGGAAACCACACTGATTTGACTCGGGGATCTTATTAGACTAACACAGCAATTGTTTCTTTCACTGGTTGTTTAAAAAGATTTAAAATGTTTTTACAGTAATACAACTCCGAGACAAATGGACTTGCAGTCTGTCAGTGTTGGTTATCGTCAGTGTTTCCAAACTGTAACACAATTCAGGCACAATCCTTTTACTTAATAGGATTACTGTCCCAAAACAATAACGCATTACATGAATTCTCTATTACTTTTCAGTGACTTTCTTTGCACTACTTGCAGAGGCATAACAAAAACTGACAAGCATATTGAATTTCAATGAAGCGGCCCATAGGACTATCAGTAACCAGTAATCAGTAACATTCCTTCTTTTTGGCAAAATGAAAGTACCATAAGCACCTTTGGAGAAGTCTGCTTTAAGAAAAACAAGATATACTTTTAGTATGATACATATAAAATTAACTCTTACTTTTTCCTTTTTTAGAAATCAATGAAATGGAAACATAAAAAGAACATGGCCTTTATTTCAATAATATGAAATAGTTTGTTTTTGGCAAAGGTTCACATGCCGTCCTTTAGTAATAAAAGAAATCCTGTGTCACATAGAATCATCTGAGTGCAGCAAATGTAACTGTAGGTAGTGTAACCTCAGTCTGTGTTTAAAAAGTTGATTTTGTGATGCATCTCAGCTTGAAATGTATACATCTAAGTGACCCTTACCATATTTTTAAAACCATACAGCACACCTATAATCCTTTTAATTAGCTGGCAGGGCTCTTCAGAGGTGGGGCACTCTGCTGGGACCCCCTGGTGTGGCTGGGGGCTATCCTGTGCCTCCCTCCTCCCTGACCTTGGGGCCCCTGTGGTGATCCTGCTGGTCCTGGTCTGGGTGGCTGGCTGGATTCTCTTTATCTGCTACACCATGGTGGTGTCTGGGCGCCCTGGCTGCCGCTGCGGCTTGGTTGGGGGTCTTGGGTTAGGGATAACTGGGCCCCATCCCTCTTTTTACATCCCATCATCCACCTCAGCAGAACATAAACACCCACCTGAGCATAGGTGCATGCCCAAGCTGGGTTCACAGTGGACGCAGAAGGACGCACGGCATCCGCGCTCTCCTGCAATTCACACCAGACGCATTTCTTTCCGCGATGGGCAACAGGCGCTTCTGTTAGAGCTTTTTTTAAAGTTTTTTCCATCATGGGTAAGTTAACCTAAAAATATTAAACCATGTTTCTGCTAAGAAGAAGCAAATAGTTAGTAGGCCTACACCTGCTCAATTTATCTGTTGAGATAGACAGAGATGTGTGTGTGTGTGTGTGTGCTGTGATTGTGTATTTATGTTCATCTCTACAGTTTGTTTAGATACAAAAACATGATCACACTTGTGAATCACTGTTTAATTGTGACAAATTGGTTATATATTAAAAATAAACCTGATTTTCTCATGTTTCTTGATGCAACTTCCTGCCAGAGTTGACGCGGATCCCTCGCGCACAAAATAGACCAGACGCCAAAAAACATCCGCTGCACGGCACAAGCTTTCCGCGGAGGACTGCGGCGGTCCGAACCTTGTGTGAACCACATAGGTTAACAAGGGCGCCGAATGGAAACAGCCACCGTTCTTGTGCTTTATGTTTGTTTGTGTGCTTATATGCGTGCAAACTATAGTTGTACTGTGTACACTGTTCCCCCTAAGCTGCGCGCGTGCGCAATTGCGCACTGCTCTCACGCCTGTTGCGCAGAGGAAATCCTTTCTGCGCACATCATAAAATGCATTCTGAACTTTAAATAGAATTATCATATAAGACATGTATTCTTTGTCACTTTTAATGTAATTCAGCGATTGACAGACAAATTAAAACGCGCTGATGAAGACGAGTGTCCAGGAAACAAAGCTGAGTTCAGATTGAAGGCGGAGTTTCAATGCGTTCTGTCTTCAAAACACCGTCAGTTTGGCCGCACGCGCAATGAACACGCGCAGTGAGCACGCGCAGTGAGCACGAACAGTGAGCACGAACAGTGAGCACGAACAGTGAGCACAAACAGCTCTCCAAAACACCGGCAAAGACTGTTGATGGACTTTTTTCTGCGGCCAGAGCGTCCAACAACAGGATGAAAAGTGCGCGAGCTCCGATGTTCAAATGAACAGCGGACTGAGACCTGAGAGCGGAGGAGGTGCCGGGAGTGTTCTCAAAGTCCTATTCCTTCTTATTTTAGTTCAGATCTCATATAAGAACACACAACACATAGTTTTTCCTCCATGTCATTTCACATCTTGAGCGTGCACGCGGCAGCCGGGTGGGGCTGCGCGTGCAACGTGCTGGAGAAGTGATGAGGACAGGTGATCCCAAAGCAGCAGACTAGCATTTACTTTAGTGTCATCTGAGTAGTAAAATGCTAATTAAAAACGTTGTATGATTTTAAATTGATGTTACACGTTACATCTTCCAGACAATAAACCCAGCCATACCACAACATGGTTACTCTACATGTTATCATAACATTTAGACACAATTTCAGCTCTGTTGGACCTCACCTGTTGGA